>OW028574.1:20104630-20234630 GCA_932294295.1 Alitta virens
GAATTTCGATTGCATAGGACTGCAGGCTGTAGGGAAGGAAACTAAATCCAACTTGGTGCCTGCTGTTTGATGCAATTTCTTTTTCTGAAATTGAGATAAGCATCACCTTTCAATCATTTCATTTCGATTAGTTGAATGGTTAAAATATCGACTTCACCCAAAGGGATGAAAATAATCTCAGACCTTTTCAATAATAAATGAAATACTTGAAATATAAACGGATAGTATTTCTCAAACCAAGTACTGGGGGCCAAATACAATGTTTCAAAAGCACCTGTAGTGTGATTAACTAGTTTGTTCGACGTGTTGCTGACAATTTATCATCCATCTATCCATCTATCATGTCAAGTTAATTGTCTGTCTGGATGTTTGTCGGAAGTTACCGAATCTTCTATTAATGCAAATTGGATTCTTAAATGTGAATGTTAAATTGATTCGAACGCAGTATGCAATTCCTCACTCAAGAAATATTGTACAAAAGCTACAAGAAACACTTCGCATATCCATTACAACGTCAAGGGTGAGGACAGCGTACACCACTATATACTTTCAAGGACTCGTTGAAAATTCTAGAACTTCAGGGAGGGCAACCTTATGACCCTGCTCGGTAGGACGTAAACAGGTATTCAACTGTCCTTGTCAAACAATTTCTTTTGTCTCAGCTTTGTTAGATCATTTTCCAATGCTAATCACTTTTACTCGTTGTGGAATGAAGTCTCACATCACGCTGAAGGGCACTTGGTGTATAAGCAACATCGCAAACAGTCAATTTGTAATAAGACTCTTGGCTTCAGCTGGGCAGTAATATGAGTTAATGAGGTATCAGTGATCATTCATAGTATTGCATATACCCATGCCTGGTTGTTTAATTGATTTGATCTTTGGCCTGTATTTTCTTCCTTGTGTTACTCACTGAGTTGACTAATAGTAAAATATCTGCCGTTTTACCATGTCGAGATTTCATAGACTTGAAACTAAACTCCTGGATTTACATGACGTCTCCTGGAGTCTAGTTTCCAAGTTTGTGAGTTCTGCTGTATAATGTATTCACTGATATCACAAGCTAAAGTTTGCACATGACTCTACTGCATGCACGTATCCATTAAATGACATACAGTTAGTTTCATTAGGAATGGCCTGTCAAACTGAAACCTAGATAAAGCTAGACAACTTTTGATATACGTTGCTACCTGCCACTAAACGGAAATGTCTATAGCTGGCTACTCAAAGCCGGATCTAAAAGCACCATTTGGTGCATAAGTTGAGAGTTTTGCATATTTGTAATCTTTTGTTAAAAAGATGCATGTCGACTGCTCATACATATTTATTATATATTAAGTAAATTTCTTACATTTACCAATGTTTATATTTGTCAGTGGTGGTAGTTTAAGCCGACTATCAGTTAGAAGTAGACAGAAGCGGCTGGCTTTAGCCACTTACAGTAACAGCCAGGTATAGGTTGCTACAGCCGACTAGAGTCGACCATATTTTATGAAACTAACTGTTGCTATCTTACTACAGATTATATTCCAAGATAAATAACCCCTAATGTTTTTAATAAAAAGTTAAAAACGAGGTGGGAAGCATTCTTGGTTTGAGGGGCCTGAGAACCATAGCTGCCTCAAGCAACACTGTGTCCAGAAGACTGTTGATGTATTGGAGGCAGCAAAAGCATTCCAGAATATCCCAACTAACTTCAGAAGTTAGATAGAGGTCTTGGATCACTCTCAACTTCATATAATTTCAGCGATGCTTCCATTTTCTTCTTGACAAGGAGGCTGGTCTAATGCTATCAAGAATAACCCACGATTTGCAAATTGAAATAGATTAGATTGTTGGAAGTAGTAAAGTTTACATTGTTAGCGCTAGATGTAATCTATTAGATGGGCAACTGAGCCTGGCGTTTTAATTTCATGGGTTTTCGAAAGTTTAGAGAACGACGTACCTAGCACATCATTCAATGTTCAAATTAAATTGCACGAATCGATCTCTACAACTCCCAGGCCGATTTTCCTTTTTTCCTTTTTTATGAACTGCAGTAATCATTGTCTAGCCTGGAAATTTTGGATAGAAGGGTTTTATAGTTCAGTGATTTAATTAGAATTGTACAAGTGTAGATCTCTAATACCCGTCCATGCCTTTCTCCATAGCTAATTCCTGATAGTAGAGATTGAGAGGTGAGACAAGAGACCAACTTTATTTCACTTGCTGTGTCTTCATGGTTAGCTTTGCTGAAGGTCTCCCAGCCCGGGCCTCATGCATGGAACATTAAATTGGAAGTGCCTTGTGTACTCGGTGTCTATGCTGACGCAAGTAAAGGACCCCACCATTGACATGGGGTAAATATGTAAAATTGTGTGGCCTCCAAGCTTTGTCATCGTTGGCAAACAATAAGACCAAGGCTACTGACTTAGTTAAGAACAGCCTTTACTCCCCCTGCACAACTGCCTTCAAGGATGGGGCCAGTTTCAGCCAAAAACATCATGTCACATGAAATGGCAATATCATACACAAAAATAAATTTCCTTCTTATTCTAATTAATAATTAAGTGATAACTTCTATTATTTATAGGTATTTACAACGTGTTTTCGGGGAATTCCTTGCCGGTTCGCTAGGAATGTTCAATTCTTTTCTCTAGCGGCAGCTAATTTGCATATTTCACTATCTACGCACATGATGGGGCTTCCTGTTTGGCTAGTATCTCCCAATCGCATGCGTGCTGTCTGCTTCAAGCCAATTAAGTGACCTAACTGAGCAATCTTTGTTTCAGAATTGAGTGTAATCAATGCAAACACAACTAATTGATATGCAATTTCACTGCTAGACATGCCATCACGTTTCTAACTTTCACAAACTTTAAATGTTGTTGTTATTGTTTTGGAGAACCGGGTAGCTGTGATCTAACTGTTGTGTAAATGTGCCTCTCATTGGCCAGCTGCTCAGGAAATTTCATAATGTTTTCAGCTACATTCTGATTGGCTGTTGCAAATTGACATAGCTGCCTCGTGAGGTGAGATGCCAGTTAGAGCAGTCAGGAGCCTTGGTATTAGTTAAAGTAAAAATAAGTGTATTCATCACTGAACAATGTCATATAAGTTGGCAAACGCCTTTGGGGTAACTGGTGGGTCAAAATAACTTCATTGATCCCAGCATTAAGAAGCTCAACCTAGTGATCATTTGATGATAATGTATGTGACCTGTCGCATGGGCAAGATATTACAGAACATTGAAAAGATGAGTATGTTGTGTAATATGCAAAGATGTGCTTACATAATGGGTTCTTGCTCAGAAAGAAGGGTGGGGGCCTAGCTCAGTGGTAGCACGCTGAAATTTCAACCACTGGGTCCCGGGTTCAATATCCGGTTGAGCCTAAGTTGGATGGCTGTTTCATCTGTCATCTCATTGCCATGGTCCCTGCCTGTCCTAATTATGGATGTAGAACCCTAATTTACCCACCCACCCTTGCCCAGAAAGATAACATGAAGCAGAAGGTTCATTGAACATTAAACATGCATTATGCTTTGTTGGTCAAAATAGCAACTGCATATGTAATTGATGACATTGTATTATGTCATAATTACCCTACCCTTCTATCTTCAATTACCCCAAAACAACAAATGGAGCAAGTACACCACAAATCTTATTTTATCTGTAATGTACAGTGGCTCAACAGGTCATTTTGTGATCTCGTGGTTTTGTGGGGAGACAGTAACTGTTGTGGTGTGAAAGTTGGGACTGTCGTAGTGTTGAAAGTCCCAATTTCGCACCACGACAGTCACCCATTTTCGCCTCAAGAAAGTACAAACTTTCCCTCCACGAATTTACCAACTTTCCCTGCTTTAAAGTACGAACTTTCGTACCACAAAATTACGAACGTTCGTACCACTTTCAAACCAGGACACTGCTTACTTGCCCCCCTCACTGGCTGTTTTAGCTAATTAACTTAAAAAAATATTGAACTACAGAGATGTTATGCAAATCAAGGAATGCCCCCATCATAGATAAATCTATCCTGCGAAGGACAATGCAGTAGATGTAGTATTAATCGAGTAAATGACAAAAGGCAATCGGCCAGGGGGGCGGGCAGGCCTGGTGTCCAAATCCTTTTTCATGCGGTCTGGGTGTTTAGGTGCAATTATCTCTAGGTGTGTTTTACCTAGAATAACGGTTTACGACACCCAATGTTCAAATCTCTGGGTTCTAGAAAGGAAATATTTCTACAGGCTTTAGTTTGGTTAAAATCTTGAGGTAAAAATGACGCAAAATGTGACTAAATATTTTTAGGTTAGAAAAATCGCATTTTGAGGTCGTTTTCAACTAACAATTGTAACCATACCAAAGCCTGCAGAACTATATCGTTCCTACAGCCAATAGAGTATAACATCACATTTTGAAAGTGATATTTTAACATTATTCCAGGTGAAATACATTTAGAGATACGAGCACGCAAACTTAGGCTTTCAGACTATATGAAAAACCCTGACCAACATGCAGATGCGTTACAAAGTGAAATATTATTTAGAGTGGAAGAGAAGGCGAGGAGAGAGGAGGAGGGAATGTAGCCACTCTCACAAAGTTGCATATCTGCAGTTCATTGAATTAGCCTTGAGTTGAGTTCATTTATTGGATTTAAACAATATACATAGTATTATATAGATCACATGATATTAAACATTCAAGTAATTCCAACCAGATGCACATACGTGCATATTTGGTAAACTATATACAATTATATTATACAATATTCATGTATGGTTTGGATAATTGAAAACTAATAAACGGCTAAGTACATAATAAATCCAATAATAAATAATATACATAATTTTAAGTTGTTTCTAAACTATTGTACAGGAGGTATTTTTTTAACATGCCTTTACTTTCGCGGTGCGAAACCTACACTATATCAGGGGTCGACACTTTGATAGCTCTATTACTTTCGTGGTAAGACACAAACTATGTGTCGTGGTGCGAAGGTGTTTCCCGGTATGAACGTACCCACTGTCGGGGGTCGAAAGATTTACCCCAGAAGATGTACTTCTCAGCCAACTTAGTAATGTGACCTTTATAATAGTTTTTAATCATTTTCGTTTTATGCAGTATTTTAGGTTTTATTGTTTATTGTTTTTTTTGGCTTAATCTATCATTAAAATTGCATTCGTGAACCAAACTTTGAATTGCAGACACATTTTTATTCAATAATAATATTTATTTAGGAATATCAGTAATTTCTATGCCATTGATATACATTGATAGAGATGCTTTGTAACTCAGGAATTAGTTATGCATCTGAAGTTATCTCTCATGTAATCAATGACATGCATATTTCTCATGTCACAAGAGCAATATTTTAATTAATCTGCCCTTTGTGGTGCGATAAGATGAAGGAGTGCTATGTAATCGGCATTGAAAGGCATGAGCAAAGGCTTAATTTCCAAAAATTGCCTATGAAAGGCTTCCCCTTTATTTGCATGGCCTTCCAATAGAAGTCAATGTGTAGAAAGACAGATATATTATTGCCTGGTATGGCATGTTAAGGCATCGTCGTGCTGGGATGGTTTGCTTAACACAGCCAGAGAGGAGGGTTAATTGGAGCAGACAGGGTAAGATACGAGTGATTGGAGATCATGGTGCATCTCTGGAGGCAGGTTCTTTGGGTGATGTGAACTGCAGGAGGAAGAAGAAATCTCCCCTTCAACTTGCCGTAGATGCTTACAAATCGATCCTCACTGGCTTTCCTTAAATGCCTGATTCATTCTGAAGTGGCCATCCATTTGATTGTTGATTGTAAACTTGGCTTTTTGGCAATTCCTGGAACCGTAAAACTTCACTTGTCGAGGTTTTAATGCCCTGAAAACTGCCACGAACATCAGAGAAGCAGAAGTTTCTGCTGTAATGACTGCTGGAATGAGATCGCTTCCACTCTTTTGCCAATAATCACACACTTCAGAGGCTGTTGCTGAAAGAAAGTTCATGGTTTGGCTGCTTCCTTTTCTAACCGACTACCTCGGACAGAACAATACACTCATCGATTCACTAAGAAATTTACCTGAAATAGCATCCGCGCTTCCACCATTTCCACACTACATATGTATGTCCAAAAATGTTCTTTTTTTTGTATAATGACTTGTACACAACTGTGAAAATGGTCAAAGCACGGAATCAAAAACCAACTAATTTAACTGCCGTTCAGCCAATCAGATGTAGTGATTCATCAAAAGACGTGCCTGCTGAACAGCGTGAAGGCGTTGCAACCACCTTTTTTCTGACTGCAAATTTTCGGACTACAAGTTTTCTTAGTGCAATTGTCTCATTGTCTTGCAAGTGGAAATTGCTCAACAATAACTGCTACAGAGCCACAGGAAAAGGACATCACTAGTCCTTAGTCTCATATTCAAGTGACCTTCACGTAACGCAATTTGTGTGCTGTGAAATGTCAGCTGGCTCTGGAACATTTATGGAAATACATATTGTATGAAACCAGAGGGCTACTCATTTGGAGTTTGGTGTGGTTGGCTGTATTTTCTGTGCAGTTTCTTCCATCCATTGGAAAATGGATGTCGTTAGTATAGTTAGTTGTACATATTATAAAGCTAATTTGACCCTGTTGAAAGAGGGATTGTATATTATTCTTGTTCCTGTCAAATGTGGAACATACACTAACATGATACATGGATATTACAGCCAAGACTGAACAGCCCATGAGATGGGTGGTCTAGTGGTAAGACGCTCGCCTGCTCCTCTGAAGGACCCGGGTTCAATCCCAGGCCCGGGCATTATTCATGAAAAACATCCCAGCTGGATGTCGTTCAGACGAGATGTTAAATTGGCAGTTCCTTGTACTTAGAGTCTATGGTGAGGCAAGTAGCAGGTCCCATCCATGGGGTAAGTGTGACATGGGTGGACTCCACCTCTCTCTCACCTCATCAATCAACCTTCGATAATGGCAAGAACTTGCGTTAGAGGACTGCACTTTCCATATCTATCTATCTATCTATCTATCTTGCCTGATTGGGTCAATGACGTTTCAACGTTGGCTGTTGCAGACGTCATGCCATTGTCATGCTGATTTAGCCTGAATCGGGCGTTTCCGAATAAAGATTAGCTAAGTTGTTGAAAATACAAATTAGATACCTTGTGTCAATTGTGACATGTCCTGCCTGAAGCGCATCGCTGGATGTGCGGAATGAAGCCCTTGCTGTGCCCTTGCATTAGGCCAACAGTCCTATCCAGTCATCCTTCCTTCTTCCTTCGCTAACATTTTCTAATCCCGGGATGTCCCTGGGAAGTTCCCTGACCAAAGGTCAACTGACTAAGTACGAGACCCTCTGGAAGACTGGTCAGCTCAAGCTTATTTCGGTAATCCGCTCACTAAATACTCACTCGGCCTTCGTGTTGTTTGCGCAGTCAATGTCCTTCCTTTAGCGTTTGTAACAGATGGACCTCCATATCCACCCCGAAATATATACTTTCAGTTGTAACAATTTAAAGCTGGATTGTCACTCAATATGACAGTGGCCAATATCTATTGCATTCACTTCATTGTCTTCTTAATACTGATTACTACCTACCATCCAGAGCCTTGCTGGGTTCACTATCTCTCTATAAAATAAATCAACTCCACCTAATATTTGATTTTTTTATGCCATCGAAAATCCAATATGTAAACAGACCAAGTGATGTTGTCACAATACTCAATAATGGGTGAGGATGCCATTTCCATTGTATTTCCAATGTTTTGGTCTTGAGTCTTGATTTCTTTCAATGTATCATTTCTTTTTTGTAATTAATGCCTGATACATTCATTAGCTTTACACATATTTAGTGTGCCTTGATCAAATAAGGTGATTTTTCAATAATTTGATAAAGTTTTAGAAAATAGTAATTTTGACAGACAATACAGCTGTTTGAAGTACAGTGAAAAGTATGTATGGTCAGCTGAAGTGAACATTGGCTGAGATGGTCTGAGGATAACATTCAGGATGATGATGTACACTGTACAGGGCTATTTCTCAACTGGAACGGACACGAGCATCATATAATTGATGCTGAGCCTTGTGTTCACTTTTCTAGTTTATCATAACAACAGCAGCAACTCTTGCAGTGTTAGGTTCGATTCGCAGTTCACTGTGATGAGTTGCACGGAAGACATTAACTTTGCCAGTTATTTTGAGGGTTGTGGGTGGGTGGATTAGGGCTTTACGTCCTGTATTTCTGCACCTGATGGGCTAATTAGGACAGGTACCATGGCAATGAGATGAAGGAAGGATGAAACAGCCATCCAACTTAGGTTCAACCGGGAATTGAACCCTGGACCCAGTGGTTGGAAGCCTAGCGTGTACCACTGAGCTAGCCCCACACTTATTTTGAGGGGCGAGGGCCTAGCTGGGTGGTAGCATTTACAAAACATAATAATTGAGACATAAACATAGACACAGGCTTTTGACACTTAGATAGATTGGCAAATCAAATTAGTATCTTCTTTATGAGACAGCTCTGTAATTAGTGACTGATAAGGTTATCGTCTCCATTGATCCTATCATCCGAAAAACCATGCAACAATCTACACTGACCTTGTTAAGGTCGACCTTCAATTAATGTCCCAAAAGTAATGTCACAATTTATGTATATTTCATTATGCAATATCCACACCATTATTCTAAAAAAAAACCTTTTATGTAGTTGTACTGTAAAGTGTAACAAAAAATCATTATAATGTTGATTTGTGTGTTATGGAGTAATTTGTAATTACCATAATAAATTAGCATAAGTTTAGAAATAAGTAAAATATATATAACAGCATTTTTCGTGTTCAATTTAATGATAAGTCTCATGAAAAAACCTTTTTTTTTTTAATGGAAGAGTGTTCTAGTTTACAGTTACAGGATTCTACACATTGAAAGAGGCAGTAGTGAATAAGAGAGATTTTAAAATTTGTTTTGTGTAAATATCGTTAAATGTGCTGCTTTTATAGTAGAGCTTCTCGTGCCCTTTGGATTCTTAGGACAAATCATCCAGTGGGCAATTTTTGAAAGTGACCTCAGTTAGCCTTCATTCTATTGTACAAAACGAACCTCTGGCCAACTATTGGTCAACGGAGGGGCCAGCCAGGCTGTATGTCCCTGTATTGGCCTTAAGTGTGCGTGCTGACATCAAGTTCGTCACAGGGGTTGATAATTGACATTAGAGTCACTTAAGGACTCAGGGATTACATAGGAACACCTGTACCACATCACACTTGTCATGTGTGCAACTAAGCAGCAAATGTAAGTTGCTCTGGGTTTATTCATTTCGTAAACAATGTTATATTTCAGGTAACATTGACCTATTTGAACAAACAATAAACAATCTTTGAAATAAACAACATTTTAACAAACACACAAATAATACATAATAAACGCTTATAAAAATACATTGCAAACAGAAATTTTACATAACATGTATTCGCTTAGCTTAATGTGGTGACAATATATATATAAACATAATGGAATTCGTTATTTCTGCAAAAAAATATGACCATTTCAGTAGGCATGACATCAAATCACATTAGTTAAATTTCATGACAAAATCTTGAAACATTAAATTCTTCCAGTTACGTATGTACTCATGCATTTATTTGAAAGTATAGTGGTAAATGTACACAGTTTATAACATTTTAAAACAATTAATAATTGCAATTAGAAGTTATTTACCCCATGGAGGAGTATACGACTTGTTGATTACCCCAGCTGAAACTTAAGTATTTGTTAAGCTGTACATTTTTTGACATGTATATATATCTATTTACAATTTAAGTCTAAATCCTAATCTTTAGTGATTCATTCATATTGTCTGAAGTGGGCGGTTGCAATTATAAATTCTATATGATATAATCGATTATTTGTGTAATTAATCACTTTAATTGCAAAGTAATTAATTATTGATATATTCAATGTATACAACGTTGAGCAATGAATACAGTTAATAGTTAACCAGGCTTTACCTACACGTGGCCTTCTGATATAATTTATAGATCGTTTATCAATGTTAACAAAGGTTTCTAAGCCAATATAGATGAACAGCAATGATTACCATAATCTCATATACATAAGGGTATTGACCTGTACCTGCCCAGGACAAGTGTAATCAATACTTTAGGCGCTGTTAAGTATCATGCCAACTACAAGATGAATCAGTTGGCATTGCCACCTGCAATCTCAGGAACTTTTTATTGCAATTCAAAGACAGCTACTTGGATTAGAAATAAATTATTTACAACTAATTTGATGTTTATCGATGGTATCAGCAAAAACAAGAATTGTGACCATTTGAATACAATGTAATGTTTGTTATGAAGAACAGAGCTCTGATACAATATAGACAAACTGCCAGTGGCACCATTGTATGCATGTATAAGTAATACAAGTTCAATTGTACATGTATACATAGTTATTAAATATACATGGTGAGGTTACATATCCAAGTTACAACTCTATACTACAACGCAATTTAGTGAAGTGAAAATAATAACCTATATCATATTTTATATTTGCATACATGTGCGATTATGCAATACTAAGATATATCTTGACCTTTGTTGATTATATTGCTTCAGAAATGTTGGTCTACACATCTTTAAAATGTTGTATTACAGACTATAAGAGGCAGACGTAACGATTAGATGGTAAATATGGTTAACTCCTAAATGATGCCCACCTAAGACATTCTTTGTTGTATTGCTTCCAACTGCTCTGAAGATTAGTAACGTAATGATGAGATGATTGGCTCCCACAACATGTTAAGCATATACTCCATGGGTGGAGTTTTTTGCTTGTCACAACACAGGCACCAAGTATGAAGCACCATGCACCACTTTGATGTCTCACTCTGTGATTTACTTTCGTTAAGTGCTTCATTCGTTTTTATTGGTAATATATTCCCCTTGAGGAGATTTATTACACCAAGCATATGTTTTCACTTCAGAGTAGGCTCTCCGATTCATCTCTGTTATCTTGATGATGCCTATATCTCAATGCTACTAGGTTTGAGGCTTAGTCAGTTTATATGTGCAGCTGCCAGAGCAGACATAATGATGAGATGATAAGGCTTGGGAATCCCACACCATGTTACACATTAACCCCATGGGTGAGGTCTATAGCCTGCCTCAGCATAGACACAGAGTACAAGTTACCTCCAATTTAACTTCTCATACGATCGACCGTCATGCAGCTTGAATGTAGCTCATGTAGAGTGCCTAGGCCTGGATTGAACCTTGGACCTTCATAATTTGTAGATTTCGTAAATATATCAATTTGTTTGCTAGCTGAATATTATAGTAGCTGAAATCGTTCCATGTAAGATGTACAGTGTATATGGGATGGGGATGGAATTATGTTTGGATTGTCAAGGTCAGTGTTAAGCCACTGTCACACGGGCCGGTTGTGCCGTAGTGAACCCGTAGTATTACGTAATAGTTGCCGAAATCGCTACCCGGCTCGAAGCCGGCGGCCCCAATACGGCCACCCGTGGATACCCGTGGATACCCGTCAAGCACCCGTGGGACCCTTGGCCAAGCCGCGAAACCCGGCCCCGGTAGCCGGTTGTGCCATGCTTGCATGGCACAACCGTAGAAATCTCACGGGTGTAAAAAAAAAAAAAAAAAAAACCCGTGGAAGCCGGCGGGTGGCCCGTAGAAGCCGGCGGGTGGCCCGTAGAACCCGGCGAATTATTCGTCCCTAATTTCACCCCGGCGGCTTGTTGAGGGGTTCTACGGGTAACCCGCCGGCTTTCACGTGTAACCCGCCGGCTTTCACGTGTAACCCGCCGGCTTTCACGTGTAACCCGCCGGCTTTTTGCTACCAGCGTCAGCGTAGGCAGGGAGGTATATACTTTAAAAAGGCTGCTGCTCCTCTAATATTAGTCCGATTTTCCCTCAAATAAAGACTGAATGGCAGTATAGCTCATACTGATTCCATACGTATTTTCGGATTTAAAAAAACCCGAATATTAGGCGAGATATTTGTCTGAGAAGGCAGTTGTCTTGCGGCGGCTGCTGCTCCATTTATATTAATCCGATTTACGTCAAATCAGGACTGAATTGTAGTATAAATCATACTGATTCCATATGTGTTTTCGGATTGAAAATAGACCAAATATTAAGCGAGATATTCGTCTGAGAATGTAGCTAGGTTGGCGGAGGCAAACAGTGGTGCTCTCGCAGACGTCCGCGCCCTGACTGTATCAATGCAGGAAGGGCTGATCCCTTCTATAAAAGGCTGCTGCTCCCCTAATATTAGTCCGATTTTCGTCAAATTAAAACTGTATTGTAGCATAGTTCATACTGATTCCATCATGTTTTCGGATTGAAAATAGACCAAATATTAAGCGAGATATTCATCTGAGAATGCAGTTCTCTGGCGGCGGCCAGGTTGCCTTGTGTATGGTCATGACTTGAATGGTGTGGTCAATATTTTTGACCATGATATATATACATTGTTTGGATGGGCTTTATTGCAATTCATTTCTACTCATTCTGCCAACTGCCATGACCGTTATGTCAATTGTTGAATGATACAAAGAATACAGCAAATGCTCAATACATGTGTCAATTGCCTAAATTGGGGTTATTTGACCTGTCATTTCATGGATTGTTCAAAGATGACACAGTAATTGCTATTAGCATTTTGAATGATATAAAGAATGGGTGTAGAGAATACAGCAAATGCTCAATACATGTGTCAATTGCCTAATTGCCTAAATTGGGGTTCTTTGACCTGTCATTTCATAGTTTGTTCAAAGATGACACAGTAATATGACATTGTCTTGATTGTCATTCACAATTACAAATAGATGTAATTGCTTTCATTAATTAAAACAATATATTGTATTGTAATTACCAGGCAATGATTATATTTGTATATTGGTATTTTTTTTATACATGTGAACATTCTTATCTTTTTGTAAAATTTAAATCTAATATTGATATTGTAATTAGTATTTGTGATTTGATCTGTGATTTTATTTGCTATTTTTTATGTACTTATATGGACCAAATATTAAGCTAGATATTCTATATTATATAATAAGCATATAAATCTATCTGTCTCTCTAAACTATCTGTCTATCACATATTCGATTTTCGTCAAATAAAGACTGAATTATTCAGGGAAATGTGTAGAATTTATATAATAGTTAAGGTGGGGAAAATTAATGGAGTATACTAGGCACAAACAAGAATATTCTTGTTAATAAAGTTAGTAATACCTCATAGAATATAGATATGTAGATAGACAGATAGTTATAAGATCTTCACCTAATAATATGTTACTATCAATAATTCATTAATTCGTAATCAATAAAAAACGAAAATAAAACAATGTTTGTTTGCTTGTTGCCAATAAAATTCCGACTTGATAAAGATGTCTATGGAGCTATAACAACTATCTATAGATAGATATACTCTAGTTTATATAAATTATCAATATTTCGTTGTTGTTTCTGAAAATAATCCAACTGAAATTAATATTGATATTGCATGTTCCATCCATGATCAAAAAAATCTCCCTCTTTAATATGCATATTAAACAGGAATCAGTTGAAATTCAGAACTTCAATTCATGCTTGTGATCAATGATGAAAAAGCATGACTTACCTCATTCTTTGTATTATTCAAAATGCTAATAGCAATTGACATAACGGTCAAGGCAGATTGCTATTACATATATAGGTTAATTGACTTTACAAAACCAAAGGAAAAGTCCTTCCCATTGGCCAGTTGGCAGAATGAGTAGAAATTAATTGCAATAAAGCTCATCCAGACAATGTATATATAATGGTAAAAAATATTGACCACACCATTCAAGTCATGAACATACACAGAGCACCTTGCAGCCTTCTCAGACGAATATCTTGCTTAATATTTGGTCTATTTTCAATCCGAAAACACCTATGGAGTCAATATGAATTATACTACAATCCAGTCTTTATTTGACGAAAATCGGACTATTAGGGGAGCAGCAGCCTTTTAAAGAAGCGCTCAGCATTGATACAGTCCCGGCGCGGACGTCTGCGAGAGCACCACCACGCAAACCTAGCTACCTTCTCAGACGAATAACTCGCTTAATATTTGGTATATTTTCGATCCGAAAACAGATATGGAATCAGTATAAACTATACTACAATTTTAGTTCTTATTTAACGAAAATCGGACTAATATTAGGGGAGCAGCAGCCTTTTAAAGTATACTCCTGGAAGCTGCGAGCTACTCCTACTACTCGCCGGCTTACTCCTACAACTCGGCGAGTAACCCGTAGAACCCGCCGAGTAACCCGTAGAACCCGCCGAGTAACCCGTAGAACCCGCCGAGTAACCCGTAGAACCCTCCGAGGCACCCGTAGAACCCGCCGAGGCACCCGTGGAAGCCGGCGGGTATTCCGGCGGGTTACCCGTAGCACCCGGCGGGTAACCCGGCGGGTGCTGCCCCGCCCCTTTTTGCTGCCAGAACCGGTCGCCAAACCGGCGGAAAGAGCTGTTACATAACTATTACGTAATACTACGGGTTCACTACGGCAAAACCGGCCCGTGTGACAGTGGCTTTAGGATGGAGGTGTAACGATACATCATGGAAATTATTTATTCACAAATGGAGTCAATGGAAATGTGACACCAAGATATTTAGATCGTGTCATTCCATCAATCAAGGAGGGCCATGACAGGAGGAAAACATGTCACACAGCCCATGGCCTTTCTGGCAAGAATTTATTGAATGGATACCATGTGGGTCACATGCTGGGAGCATTTGTGAGGCGGGCACTGGCCGGACAGTGGCCATTATGATACAATGATAGGTGGATTGAAGGTTGAGATGCAGTCATGGAAAAGCTTTGTAGGTAAATTGAGACTTCATAATCGCCTTTTTAAGTTATTTACCTGTGTCACTTGGGGCGAATCTTGGGTCCGAATTTCAATAGTTGTTGCTTATTTGGCTGTTTACGTGAGTTCAAGGCCCATGTGGTCAACTCCCATAGAGTGTAATTTGTGTGTCTATGGTGACATGGATACAACACCAAATGTTGTTTAGTATACCTTGACTTTCTTTGAACTTGCTATGTGTCCTTGGCTTGAGTTTCTGCATACAAATATATCGTTAGCAAGCCCTTATTAACTATTGATAACTGTGTATTCCCTTATTCTACATCAATGGCTATCGATGTCATTTGTATCACCTGCAGCCTTAACATAATATAATATCCATTACCATAGGCACTGAGTACACAAAAGTACCTTTAAGCTGATTTGCATGCCAAAGTCCATATGGCACGAAGGATCAGCAAAATGATGCTATTAAGGTCATCAGATGGAGTTGACAATGTATGGTATACATACATACAATTTACTAGCGAATCTATATAGTTATTGGAAAAGTGAAACGCTCATATGAGCTGAAATAATAGCTTACAGTCAATTTTATAGACTAGGAAAACAATCTCATAGAACATTGGAGACTTAACTCTAAATGGTCAAATATATGTGCCATGTGCGTTTTTCCATAAGAAGGATAAACGCATGGAAAACGCATAGTTTTTAGCTAATTACAATGGGGCAAAAACCATGCATTTAGGACATCATGTGAGTCCAGGACTCTTATTGGTTGAGGGCCTGACTTGGTCAATGGGAGTCCCTGGGTTCACATGACGTCTTCTGGAGTTATAGAGCTTTCAAGTCTCTGAGATTAGTTTCCAAGTCTATGAAGTTTTCCTGTAAGAGGTCATGCCATTTATTGCTTTAGACAACACACAGTCTTAGGTAAAATGTACACACATATTTCATTGCTGAGGCCATCATTCGGGCAAAATTGTTGCTTTTCTAAAGAAAGGTTACTGTTGTTTTGGATTTTCTCAAAGCTACATGTCTTGTATGACCATCTGTAAAAGACAGAAATAATGATGAAATGCAAGTGGCATCCAGCTGAGATGTAGATCATGAAGAGCGTCCAGGCTTGGTATGGAACTCGGGACGTTTGGCCAAGTTGTTTTAAATGGCCAACACCTTTACGCCCAGGTCATACAACTGCTTGTTCTTACTTGTAAAACTGAACCTAAATTGTAGGATATAACTTGCTGGGCAATTCAATATAGTAACCGTAATTTTGTCTCGAAGGAAAAGTATAGATAAGAAACACATTTCTGTTATGTAGAAGTTTTGTGTAAAACTTCAAGTGACATTTACTGAGTATTATTTGGCTTAAACGGCTTAAACTGATAAGAAATGCTGGGCTTCGTGACATATATTTGTAACAATTGCCAACTTCCTTATGTTGAATTCGAATGTAATATGGGAGTAAAATATAATAACCTTCCCCTTCAAATATTTTCTGCCAGTGTGTTTTCTCAAAATTAGCATGTCTGTTGAGTCGTAGTATATGTCAGAGATATTAACACAGACTTTTAATGCTGCTCCATTTAACTACAATTTTATTTGAAAATTGTGTGGTTTATTGCATAATTTTTTGATCCCGTCAAGTGATGTTCAATTAATTTAATTTTCAGAGGGTGGGATTCCGTGGGGATCCATACGTCATATCTGTGGACAAAAGCAAAAACGAAATATAAAAAATGTCGAAATCAAATACAGAGTAATTTTTTGTGGGTATTTTTTTAGATAGGACAACAAAGTCGTGCATGGGAGTGCATTTTTCATGTGGTTGTAGGGTATCAAAGGATATAGTTATCAGTTTGAGGCATGGGTTTAGGGAACCATTTATAGTGTTATTACTGTTGTAATTTCGGCTTCTAGACTCAGTTCTTCTGCTCACAAAGGGAGGTCATGTTTCATAAGCTAAAGCTATTGTGACCCCCTGGGGAGGAACCATTTGCTGTTTGCTTCTGCTCAGCCCTCCCAATCCCTGGCAGTATTTCATAAACTTGTTGGCATGCTTCAGCCCCTTGGTCGGCTTAATAGGTTGAAGCAAATCTCTTGTGACTTATGTTACCCACTCTGGTCCCTCTTGTGAGTCTTAAAGGCAATAGCACTTACAACTACTTCACACAAGTAACAATAAAGTCTGTAGTGTTTGTTGAAATTCTGCATTAAAGATTTAACTGCGGTGAAAATCTGCCCATGAAAAGGTGTACTGCAGGGATACACCATATGAGGGCTTATAGCAATGGCCTGTCACCCGAAGTGATTGATCATGTCTACGGGCGCCAGAAAGCAAGGCTAAAGTGTCTGATGTTGTGCAATCATTCAAATCTTATGCGTCCTGCATTTCCTGGACTGGCCCACTTCAGAGCAGCTGCATTTGACAGACCATAAAAGTTCGATTGAACGTGTCAGCCCCCTGCAGCTATATATACGGCAAGACCAGTGCTGTCTGTTTAATGATTCATGTTATGACCGCCTTCTCATTGCAAGTCCTTATATCTCTTTTGCTTACTTTCACTTCTATATCATATATCACTAACCTGCAGTATTTTTCCATTTAGGTACATTTGTGATTTACTACAATCCATATCTATACCACGTCTGTGAGGGCGGGGGCCTAGCTCAGAGGTAGCGCTCTGGGCTTCCAACCGCTGGGTCCCGGGTTCGATTCCCGGTCGAGCCTAAGTTGGATGGCTGTTTCATCCTTCGTCTCATTGCCATGGTCTCTGCCTGTCCTAATTAGCCCAATTGGTGCAGAAATACAGGACGTAAAGCCTTAATCACCCACCCACCACGTCTGTGAAATTTATCAACTTCAGTTCAGCCTACTAAAATATGGCTATTTTACTATTTCCTGATTGAGGATTAATGTTTACGATTATAACTGAATCCTTGTTGGTTTTAATCTTCAGAAGTAATTGTGGCTGCTTTTGTGTAAATTGGTAATATCTTGAAATATAGTCAATGGTTTATAACATAAATATCCTTCAGTGAAAGATGATTAATATTTACCACATGCTATCAGCAATAACATGCTCTTTCCGAGGTCAAAATAATGGAATGCAGGAATTTGTTTTGCTTTCTCTTCAACATAGCATGCTCCAAAGCGATGAGGATTCCATAGGACAATGTGGTGCATGATATTAGAGGCTTCCACGAGAGTCATGGCCTCAATTCATAAAATTGTCTAAGCCTACATACATGCAATGTGCGCGGAATTACAATCTCGCTGTTGTTGCATTTAATTTGAATGTCATGTACATGCAATATACCTTCTGGTATGTGGTCATGCTATCCCCAATGTTGTGTTCATGTTACAGGCATCTTTAAATTGCTTTTAATTTGAACATGAAAGTTAAATGCCTTGCCTGAGTTGTGGGTATGAATATAAATTTTGGTGGGTACTGGGCAGAACCTAAAAAATACTTTATGTTTTCATTTAGGAATTCCGACCAGGTGCACATATGAAATCTCAGAATTATACAAAATAGATTGGCCAGGTGTATTTCATCACTGCACTATGCAACAGCACAAACTTCATAGTTAGTTCCATTAAAAACGGCCTGTCAAATTGAACCTAGACAAAGCTATATTATATAGACAACTTCTGCTATATGATGCTATCAGCCATTAAACAGAACTGTCTGGCTATAGCTGGCTACTCAAAGCCGGATCTAAAAGTACATATTTATCATATATTAGATAAATTGCTTACATTTGCCAAGGCTTATATATTTTTTAGTAATCTGACTATACGCTAGGAGTAGACAGAAGCAGCTGACCTTAGTCAATTCAGCTGTATAGAGTCGACCGCATTTTATGAAACTAACTGTATTTCTATAACTGGTTGCTATAGTGACGGAAAGGCAGGTTTTCCAGTAGTTGTCTAGCTCAGTCTAGCTTCCACTTTACACGCTGTTTATTTGTGTTATAATGTATTTTGAATAAGCAACTGCATATTTTTTTTTAATTCCACTATTTTTATTACATTTTATTTTTCGACAATGCTCATGTTTGAACAGGTTCAGAAATGTTTCAACTTACTAATAACCCCAGTTGCATTGCTTATTTGCTTAATATTTTGTTATCGATGCTTCACTAGTCATCCATCTCTATTTGGTTGTTTTTCTTCCCATTATTTGACAGTAGATGAGCTTCCATATAGTCTTGGGTGTCCTGGGTGACATATGGCGTTACTGCACATTGTGTTAGACATTATACACAATGGACCAGGACACAGCAAGCACAACTGTAATACTTTAGCAGCTCTGCAGATGACAGGCTGCTGCGGCAGGCCCATACATCTGTGCTGTGCTTTATGTCAATGCTGTATGTTATGGCCATCACCATAGTTTCAGCTTCTCCAGCTTCCCCCAGCTTCTAGGAGCAACCATAGGTCCTCGCCTGTGACAAGTGATGATTTTCTGAGGTTGCAACCAACAGGCAAAAAGAGAAAAGCTCCAGAGCAACATTAAGTCTTCTTGGCAGCCTCCTCAACGAATAAGATCTCAATCTCGACATCTTTTGACAAACGTTATTGACTTTGACATCCCGAGCGATTGGTCCCCCGCAAAACTGCCAAGTGAAAATATTTGAATATCTGACAATTTGACAAGGTAAACCGCAGCAAATTGATCTCGAGATATTTGACTGAGATGATATTGCCATGATGAGAGAAAAACAAGATCTGAGCCAGCTTTACAGATTTTTTGTATATGGAAAAAATCTACCGCTATGGTACACTGCATTTTGTAAATATATATAAATCCAATAGATCTGCATTTTACATTTCCTAACCTCAGTAAACTGCACTTTTAGGCTGAAATTCCTAAGTTGGGGAGCTGCAGTCCACCTTTCCATTTTGAAGGTCATGACCTTGCGATGTTTGTACCAATGGTCATATAAATGTACTTTATAATGGCATCTCTCTTTTGTGATAGATAATACAGTTAGTTTTTAAAAATATGGCCGACTTTAGACAGCTGTTATGGTAGCGGCCTATTCCTGGCTGACGCTATAACTGGCTAAATCCCTCTGTCTACATGTACTTATAGATCCGGCTTTGAGTAGCCAGCTATAGCCAGACAATTCCGTTTAGTGGCAGGTAGCATCCTATTGCAGAAGTTGTCCATATAAAAAGCTTCGTCTAGGTTCAATTTGACAGGCCGTTTTTAATGAAACTAACTGTCCTACAATGGAACGGACGATTGCGGTTTTCTGTCCTCTTTGAACCTTAGGACAGCTGGTGACTCATCTTTGCGAAGTCCAGAGGGACAAAACTTGAGAGAGAAGGAGAGTGAAAGAGCAACAAGGAGTCAATGGGAGACTAAAGGACGAGAGCAATTACTGCGGAAGTGGAGGTCTTGTCAAAATGCAGACAATGTGCCCCTGGTGGCCACCTGGCGAACTAGTGTTTGTAGTCACTGGAGACCGGGTAACAAGAGCTAGTCACAAGAACTGGTCCCAAGGCCGCTTATGGCTCCTGCTATGGCTACACACACCTAGGTCCATTGTCCCAGCCATTACCAGTCACCGTGACATGTTCAACTTATGTCACGTGCCAACCCCACTTGCTACCTCTGATTAACCTCTCTCCCCCCTTTTTTTCCATCTTATTTTGTTTTCCCTTTAACGTTCTTTTTGATTTATCATAAGCAGGAATGTGCTTGGTTGTGTGATTAAAGTGCTACCTCGTGCTCTTCAAAAGTTTTTCCCCTGATTCTTCTCAGCATAACGTCTGCCACTGAAGTAGTAAAATAGGTTGAATAGACTCTGATCTTTTCGAACTTAGCCAGAAGATTTAGAGATGCATTATAAAATGAGTAAATAGGCCTTTGAATTAATTCTATGAAACAACATACATACAGAGGATTAATATCAATTTAAAATTGACCACTCAATGTTTCAAATAGTCTTCTTGGCGCATACAACTAATTTATGAAAATTCTATTGAAATTGTAAAGTGTGTTTTGCATGGCAGTATAACTGTTGCAAAGGCATTTTATTAGGTCGTGACTTGTTATAAGCTCCTAGATATTTATAGAAATGTTTGATATTTATCTGAGCGTGGTGTAACTTACATGGAATGGCAGGTGTTTTAGTCAGTCCGGGGCCCTAGGCTGTCTGCAGCGGAAACTGCCATGATTTTCTCAGATGAGAAAGGGACTGCAGAGATTCCATTCTTTTGGGTGATGGTGATTTCCCAATGTTTATGACCACACACTGACGCAATCGGATGTTTAGCACCCAGACAAATGATGACATTGTGTGCTATTAATAGAAGGTCAGGATGACCTTGATGAATCATATGGTCTGGATCTTCTGTGTCTGA
The DNA here is from genome assembly GCA_932294295.1 of Alitta virens. Taxonomy (NCBI): domain Eukaryota; kingdom Metazoa; phylum Annelida; class Polychaeta; order Phyllodocida; family Nereididae; genus Alitta; species Alitta virens. The sequence continues at coordinate 20,125,861 of OW028574.1, forward strand.
CCGAGGTTATCAAGAACGAAATAATTTGGGTGAAATACGTTTACAGATGATCCTATGATATGTCTACTTTGTACATTGTTTGGTACACTCTTATGCTGCATAACATCAAGCTACACTGAGGGTCCTTGCCACAATCCACATCCAATTATGTCTTCAAAGATACATTTGTACTTGTATCACTCACCGGTGCAATTTAGCATTAGGTACGCCGTTGTACAAATCCTCATGTACAACAGTTAGCTGTTGTAGGCAGCCAGAAAGTGGGCGCGGCCTACAGCAACAATTCCACATCTGCTCAGCGAGTAAAGGCCTTGTTGTACATTGACATTTTTGGGTGTACATATTGTCATGTCTCACATGTAATCATTAAATAATTGTATATTATCCGTGCTTAGAGGTTTATCTCATATGCCATTTGTGGCGATGCTACTATTTCCTACTTCTTTTAGGTTAATCTACATTGCTTGTATACCCGACATGTTTTCCGTTAACTTTTCCTTTGATATTTCTTGTGGGTTTATGGGAAAATTTCATGTGGAGGGGAAATATGTAGAGTTGCTTGAGTTTAGCTCTCAGATTATTTTGCGTTATAGACAGCAATGAGAGGCTAGGGGTAGAGTACATGCCTAGAGATCTAAGCAACAACTTTTTTTTGGTTTCTTCTTTCTCTTTCTCTCCCACACTCTTCCCCTGTGTTGAAACATCACTTGTCTTGGCCGCTGCCATGGTTGAAGCCAATGGAGTATACTGGTCTCCAGAATCAGTCATAGTCAGCTGCACAATGTTAAAAAACTTGCTCTTCCAGCCCAATGTTTATGTATCCCAGTCAACCACTGGGTCCTGTGTTCAATTCCCAATTGAGCCTGGGGTGGGGGCCTAGGTCAGAAGTAGGGCTCTGGGCTTCCAACCACTAGGTCCCAGGTTCAATTCCCGGTCGAGCCTCAATTGGATGGCTGTTTCATCCTTCGTCTCATTGCCATGGTCCCTGCCTGTCCTAATTAGCCCCTAATCCACCACTGCCACCACCACCCAATCGAGCCTAAGTTTGATAACTGTTTCATCCTTCATCTCATTGCCATGGTCCCTGCCTGTCCTAACTAGCCCAACAGGTGCAGAAATACAGGACGTGGAACCCAAATCCACCCACCACCACTTATGTATCCCAGTCTTGTCGACCCTGCATTACTCTATGAAAATAAATTACAGCATTGATCGTCCATCTTCCTTCTACTGATGCAATATGCATGACGTATTTCAACAGCACCTTCCCCACACTATCTGACCTTTCTGTGCTGCTGTGACATTTGTGAGCATAGAGGAATAGTGTGTCAGAGTATTTTGTGATGATATTTGACTGGGAGATGATAAATATGACACTGAATCGATTCGCACGATTCACAAACAATGCGTTTTTGTGCACACTGAAAATCGTATTGACAAGAATTCTATTCTATTCTATTCTATTTCAGTATAAAAGTTTGTCAGCCAGAGTCAATGTCTTTTAAAGTGACATGTTAAGAAAAGGGTCTAAATGTCAAAAATATTATCGATATTGCTGCTTTGACTAAACAACAAAATATTAATAAAATATCCAGGTCTTTTCTGTCAATGGGACTATAGGCTGTTACCAAAGCAGTTGGTGCAATTCAGTTCAAATTTGTATTTCAGAAAATAAGTAGGATGTCAAAAAGGCCAAAACCTAACGGTGTTGACGCCCTGTACATGTATACAGTATATATTTGTACAGGTTTAAGCAACAATGTCAATGCATACCATCAATGAACTGTCTAATAGTTATCTTTGTAAAAGCCTCAAGTTAATTGTTTATTGAACTGTTGTACATTTTTCAAATTAGCGAGTTTTTTCGGCAGTCATTAAACATTTTAGCACCTAAGTAATATAGAGCGATTCCACCATATCTTTTTATGTTATATTTTGGTACATGTAATTTACATGAAATTCTTGTGTTCATTTTGATGTATTTCCTTTCTATACATGGAAGAAGTTCTGAAGATATCTGGGATTTCATTGTTTTTACATTTGTGCACAAACTTTAGTATACATAGTTTCAATATGTCTTTGATTTTCAAGACCGCTATTTTCTTATGTAGCTCTTCGGTGTTAGTCAGCCAGTCTTTGTTATACAGTATTATTCATATCCGATTTTGCAAGACTTGTAGCTGATTTAATTGATAGCTCTTTGTAATGCCGCAGACCTTTATCCTATAGATACTTTTACTATAGACATATGCATAGTACAACTGTTTCTTACATCCATGTTCTATCATTTTAAAAGTGCTGGCAATTTTTACAAGAGACTTTACTTCTTTTCAATATGAGAGTTCCATAAATAGTTCACCATCAGTCATTACTCCTGGGCATTTCACTGATGATGATGCTTTAAATTCAATATAAAGCGATGATTGGGTACATAAATCCTAAGGTAGAGTAAATAAAATTCAAATTACAATTGCATCATGTTGGTGCCGAAGTACACAAATTGAACAGCTCAAATTTGATGTCCTTTATCATTTTGTTTATGATGGCATTAGTGATCGTCCACCAGAGAAGTATGTTGTCTTTTGACAGGATTTTTGTAGTCTGGCAGTGCTTACCAAATGAATGTGATGAGATACTGCATCAGCTTTAGACCTTCTCTTCCTAATCTGTCCAATTTTAAAACGGTTCCATATACATTATCTGTTATTTTAGGCTTGTTTCCTAAGCCCTGACATTAATATGGGGTAGCAGTGTATAAATAATGAATTACCAAAGCGAAACTATTAGTTTTGTGAAGCCTGTTTGCCTGATACGTCTTGCATACTAAACATTGTGTGTCATATATCTTGAGGGATAGACTGAACATAAGCTCTTTGATCTGTCTTTACTGTGTCTAGGAGGGGTGCTTTCCCTGTAGAATCTCTTTTGCAAATGCTCTTTAATGGAATCAAGTTAAATTGACGAGTAGGACTTCGCTGCTAATGTAATCCAGCTGTCTTCCTGCAGACGAAGTTGGTTGATAGTGTCTAGGTTTTTTTGTTTGTTTTTCATTTATTTTATTTTAAATGAGATAGGAATATATTTGGAAGTCCTCTCAATTTTTTTTTTAGAAAAAAAAAGTCAGATTCTAACATAGTGTTTGTTTCGTGCAGAATATCAAGTTTGAATGAGAATTGTGTCTGAACAAAACACAATATGATGGGAAGGGAAATGAAGCTAATGATGTTTTGGTTTTATTCATGATAGAAAAAGGCAGGAAGAGTTAATGATTGGTCTGTCCTCATTCTAATTACAGTCTTATTAACATCATAATTATTTACTGTGGGAATTTGATTGAGATTCTCTGCATCAAATTGAAACTTTATTCGTTATTTATGAAACTTTTAGGGCAAAGTTTTCCTCAACATACTTACATTGGCAAACCCTTGTAGCGGCTGGAGATCATTAGAAAGTTAAGAGAGCAGAGATTCTGGTGTAAACCTGGGCAGCACTCTTTCTCCTATCAGTCTCTTTCACCATTCTGTGTCAGCGCCAGCCAGCCAGCAAAGAACTTGTCTTCACTCCAGGCGTTTTCACTTTTTCTGCTCAGCTTCTCAGCTTGTTTTTTAGTTTTGAATTCATAAATAAAAGTTTCAGTTTGCACGAAATTGATGATATCTGTAATAACTGTTGATATGATGTTAAAGACTGGTTGCTGATGGAATCAGTGATAGATATGTTATCAAAACATTGGCATCATCTAGGTGGCAACTGTCATACCATAATCAATCTGAAACTTACATGTTCTGTCAGTAACTCGAAGAATGTCTAGCAATTTTACATTGATAGAAATAAAACTCAAATCAGTTTTTACTACAATTCCCAGTAATGAAACATTAGAGGGCTCCCAGAAGGCAAGCCTTGCTACGGCCTACACATACTCCCATGCAGCTAGGGTGAGGCCTTCATGGATAGTGTGGGTAGATGTACTTGGCAAGGCTGCTGTATCCTGGATCCATAACATAATCCAGATTACATCCAACAATTAAAAAAATTCATTGAGAAATCATCATGATTATCTGAAACTTACATTAGTGGTACAGAAAATCGCCAATATTTTAACAGTTTCAGTGTTTCACATACGAACATTTATTAGTTGCAAAACTATTCCTTATGCGGGAGTAACTAGGCCTATAAACATATGATAAATTGCTATCATATAGAGCACGACCCATTTTCTATTATCATTCACAGCTAGCAATCAGATAGATAATTATCTGCAAAATATTAAATTAAAAATTTGTTAAGGCTGTGTTTGCACTTCTCCATTTTTCAACCATGTTCTCCATGGATATCTGAACCGTCAAACATGCAGGAAGCGGTGTTTGCGTGCACATGCGGCTAATACACTTAAATTCCCTTGTCCTTGGTAACCAATGAGATTTGGATGTGATTTCTCCTTCCATAACGTTGATGAAACAACGGCATATGAGAGTGTGATAACCCCACACATGAGGGAATCTTCCAAGAGATTTGAGTAGGCCTTCTTACTTGCGCTTCAGTGCATTCCTCACATATTACCATTGGCTGGGCCTGTCAGTTTGCCAATGACAAAACCCACTCTTCTTTGCTCAACCATTTTGTGGGGGTGTTAAGTAACTTCCACTGCCAAACTGTGATGGCATCTCTGGCACTGCAATCACGCAGCCAGTCGTGGTCCCGGGTTCAATTCAGGGGTTAATGGCGTCCAAATAGGTCACACAAGAATGCGCTTCAGGTAACTCTTGTTTCGTGTCTGCCAATATTGTCTGTCACAGTTTCCTGCATTGCCTGTCTGTTCCAGGTTGCCTCTCTCAGACCCAGTACTTAAGCTGTCCCCTATTATATGCTACCCTTTGTCTCAACCGAGTAAGAGCTTTGTGTAATCTCTCAATCTGCCAAGATGTGATTTTCGTGACGGAATTTGAGTTCATCTGCTGCTTACGTCTCACACTGGTTGTGTATTTTTTACGCTCCAAGACCCGTGCACAGTCACGTACATTACTGGCTGTTTCTCTGACCGTGGTATATCTGTCAAGTTCTCTGTCATTTTATTAACTTCTGCGCTTCTCTCTCTACCCCTCTGGATCCGATTTTCTGTCTGTGTATGCCTGTGAATGTGTTGCCGTCCTGTCTCAATGTTTTTACATCTCCCTCACTATGCCTGTTTCTCTGTCTGCCATTATGTTCTATGTCCGAGATAATCTGTCTTCCTCTCCTTGTCTCTTCACACACTGTCCGTAGCCCACTTTGTAGATAAAGAAGATATCATCTCAATAAATCACTTCATAACATGTTATTATTCCCTTGGTGAACTGGGCTCAATGATGCGAAGACTTTTATGAGCCATTTTACGGTTATGAAAGTGAAAGGGGTATGGCAGGGATCAGCCCTGTGGCCCATATTTAAGACACGCTCTTCTATTCTTTCCTCCAGTGCTCCCATTAAACGCGCCCATATTAGATTATAGAGCTTGGCTGGAGTAATTAGGCCTTAATGCATAGCATCACCATCGTTCAGGCTACCCACACTGTGATTTTGTACTTTGGGCTGGAGACAAGAGATGTGTTGTCATTTTGGCAGTAACGACTACCTCGGGTGCTTAGCAGCTTTTTATTGTCACTATTTATCCATGAAATATTATATTCTCAAGTGATTGTAGAATTGGTTAAATACAGTTCTGTAATGCATTGCTTTATTTGATTTTGATGCGAAATGTTTTATTACTGGAAATAGAATGAAAACATGTTCGTTGTTTTGAAATATCAAGCATTTTATGAAACAATATCTCATAATTGATGCGGGTTATAGAAAATTGAAATGTATTTCATAATCCAGTTATTTTGTTAACAAAACGATTGCCGCAACATTTCAGAGCTATACAATACGTAACCAGGGACAGGTTCAACTGCATGGACCTGAGCAGGCAATGGCACAAGCTGTGAGTCAGTGACCCGCCTGCATACGTATGCATGTGGGGCAGTGGTCAGTGGTAGCAACTGTTGGAATGCTATTCACTTCTGGACGCAGCAAAGGGTCAGCCAGGGCGGACATCGGTCAATTGAAGCGATCAGAGCAATGGCCTTTAACTTACTCAGCGGAAGTGACATGCTGTGCACATCTAATGCTGCTGGCATACATTGGTCACTCTTGCTGTTTACTTCTGCACTGCTGGAAATATCCTTGTGTCAATGTCAATGACAAGTAGTAATGGTGTACAATCTTTTTCCCTATGAGTGTGTACAAGACTGCCAGTCATAATGCTGAAGAAAAAAGTCTAGTGTGTTACAGAAATGTGCTGTCACTGCTGAAATTTCAGACATTTTAACAGAGCTGCACAAGAATTTAAGTGCATGCATTTTGCATGCATTTTTTCAGAGGATGTGACGTGACATGTTCCTCACCACCTCCCATGCTTCTATGAGACAATGCTTTTGCTTGAGTGACAAGAAGACGAGAGAGGTCCTGCTGTTATTCATTGGTGGCTAGGACCACACAAAAGACCTTACAGTTGATTTACGAGCCTGCCCTCCTTGGCATACTACTGGGTATCTTGTGTGTGCCCTCTGCCGTCATGAGGTTATTAGTGGGTGATGGATACCCAAGCCCTAGTTGGTTTATTATCTGTCCAAGATGGCGTCCATGCAAGACCTTCTGAACATGCTTTGTATCTTAAGTGCGGCAGTATAACCAGTGTCGCCAAGGCTAAGGTCACAGCGTGTCTAATAATTCATACAAACATACGCCAACAGGCCATAAGACGCTTTTCATTTCTGTGCTATGACAGTACAGGGGAACCCCAACTTAACAACATCTCAGTACACAGACTACTGCCATAACTGTTTCTGTTTCTAGTTGGTTTCACAAAATATGGTCGACTCCAGACAGCTGTAGCAACATATTCCTGGCTGTAACTATAACTGGCTAAAGCCAGCCGCTTCTGTCTACTCCTAGCTTATAGTCGGCTTACACCAAAACAATATAAACCTTGGTAAATGTATGAAATTTATCTGATATGGTGCTGCGTATACTTTTAGATGCGGCTTTGAGTAGCCAGCTATAGCCAGACAGGTCTGTTTAGTGGCAGGTAGCATCCTATTGCAGAAGTTGTCCATCTTTGTCTAGGTTTAATTTGACAGGCCGTTTTTAATGAAACTAACTGTATGTGCAACTGGGAATCACGATTATTTTACATTGGTTGTTATTGTTAGTAGGTTTCAGCAGTGAAAGACCATTGAATGCCTTTGTATTTTTTAATTACATTCTCCTTGGAGTAATTAAGGGGGGTGGGGGTGGGGGCTTAGCTCAGTGGTAGCGTGCTTGGCTTCCAACAACTGGGTCCCGGGTTCAATTCCCGGTCGAGCCTATGTTGGATGGTTGTTTCATCCTTTGTCTCATTGGGGGTGGGGGCTTAGCTCAGTGGTAGCGCGCTGGGCTTCCAACCGCTGGGTCCTGGGTTCAACTCCCGGTCGAGCCTATGTTGGATGGCTGTTTCATCTTTCGTCTCATTGCCATGGTCCCTGCCTGTCCTAATTAGCCCATCAGGTGCAGAAATACAGGACGTAAAGCCCTAATCACCCACCCACCCCCTTTGTCTCATTGCCATGGTCCCTGCCTGTCCTAATTAGCCCATCAGGTGCAGAAATACAGGACGTAAAACCCTTATCCACCACCACACCTTGGTGCAATTACTGCATTTCGTGATTCATTGCTTTCAAAGAGAGAACAAAATTGACAAAGAATATCCAACATAATGGCTTTCACATAAATTCTTTCCTGAAGCAGAATAAGTAGTTTCTATGGCATTTACCTGGACTTATATGTAGTTTGGATAGTTTTTACTTTGTCATTGGCTTTCTTTTTGTTCTCTATTAATAAGTTGAGATATGAAGATAGGAGTAAATCACACGTGTATAGAGGTCCAACTCACTCATTTCCCATCTTTAGATGTTATTGACTTATTTAGCACAAAGTAATTATATCCGTTCATCCAAGTTATGCTGGAACACGAGAAAGTAATATGGATGGTATTATGCCTGACTTGATTTCAAAGGGACTGGGCATTAGGAAATGTTTCTAGCTTTTCGTTTTGTCCCATATCTCATGTTTCACAGAGAAACATTAAAGTTCCATGGCTGGGTCTAAGATGTCCCACAACAGCCAACCTAAACGTTATAGGTTGCAGACTCTCTCAGTATTTCTCATAGGACCGAGCTACAAATGCAACTTTCACTTACCAAACCATTGTTTATGTACATGTCGTATAAGGTTACTCTGGTGAATTGGCAGTGTTTGCTTACTGTGTATAGGTCAAATTAGGCCTGTGGATAATATGTATGCCCAAATATGGTCCATAAGTACCACGGCGCAGCAAAATCAGCCGTTGACATTTATGCATTTGGGAGTGCCGCAAGGTGAAAATGTGATTCAATTTAGATCTGGAAGAAATAATAGGTCAGCTGCCAATTGGATAAGGTGTGAACAGTATAAATGGTGGGCAAGAAAAATGTATTGAAGTATCTTAGGTCACGTTTATACAAGAACATTTATGTTGCAAAGACATACATGATGAAGATTTAAGTTTCTTGTCTTTCATAAAAATCTTTAACTAATGCCCACATTATTTACACCATTTTAATTTATTCATTGGTGCAGAGGAAGCAATCCAATCGGCTCCACCGGATTTTGATTTATATTTGTGAGACTTAACATTAGACATGCCTCCTCTATTACATAAGTCTGTCTACTGCCCTGCCCGGTGTCCTATCTCATACCAATGAGGCACAAATTGCCATTCACGGAGGACAGACATTTGAAGAATATTTCCAGGATTCAATTATCGCCATTTTCTGCTTCCTCTCTGGTATTTGTTCAGCATGATTGAGCCAAAGATCGGACAGCTGTGTCGATAGAATCGCCATTTTTGTTTGCTACTGTTGCTTGTTTGGCGCCTTCGTTATGTAACTTCCGGGACTACACAAACAATGGCGCCTGTTGAGCCTCTTTCTAGCTCACGTCTCTCCTCTTTTTGGCATTGTTGTGATGTCTGGGCAAAAGTGAAACAAATCACAGGTTTTTGGTAGAGCTAAAACTGCATGCTCAGAGTCAAGGAAAACATCCAAGAGAATTTCATACTTTTAAATGTTCCAGGTGGCTAACAATTACAGTTTATCACACTTATAAATGTATTGTTTACCATATTTACTTGGATAACATCGGATAGTATATATATATTATGCATATTCGGCTAACTTCCTTTGTAGATGTAATGATGAGATGACACAACCAGTAACCCACTGGCTGGCAGGGTGACTGGCTGGCTGGCTGGCTGGCTGGCTTGTCAAAATATCTGGCTGGCTGGCTGGCTGGCTGGCTGGCTGGCTGGTTGGCTAGCTAGCTGGCTTGTCAAATTACATAAGTAATAATTCTTGCAAATACAAAAAGACTTGGTACAACATATAGCACATTTTCCGATGATATTTGGTTGATGGAGCGCATACAAAGTTTGTGGGCGTACCATTCTTCAATATAATAATGTTGGGCGATGTTTAGATATCATATTTATATAGTAAAATGTAAGTCACATAGTATCGGACTGCCACATCACTTAGCTACTTGCAGTTGCTGATGCGGCTCTCTCATCTGCCTCACTGATGCTCTCTCAACATGCATCACCATTCGGCTGCTGCCCCCATATAAGGTCCCAAGCAAAGCTCCAATTTTAAAATTGCCTCACGTCTTCACAGCCTGCCAGCCTGCCACTGGGGAACGGCACTCATGGTGAATCATATAATAACAACTAATGTAATTATACGTTGCTGGATGGGAAGACCAAATTTGAGCAGGACTGTGTACTTGGGAAGTTGTGAAATTGGAAATTTAGAAGTCACTACTAGTTAAGTGTTAGGAGCCAGGAAGTTTCTGGGTACTTTTGAAAATGTGTGACTTTCTTTGTCATTCTAATAGATGGCAATCTATCATGTACAGCTGTTTCGTAAATAGACAGACAGACATAATTGATGATTGACTGATCAATTGGCTGATCAGTTGATTGATCAATTGATTGATCAATGAATTGATAAGATAAGATCAGATAAAAAAAATTATTAAATGTGGAATGTGACAGGTAAAGGTAACAAAAACAAAGGGGAAAATATGAAATCATTTACAATTGAAAAGTGAGATGATACCGAGTTAAAGGTACAGCATTCAGTGGAAATATACAATAATAACATCTTGCAAACATAACTTAAGATTAATAATTATTAGTCGAACAAAGTATACATGAACCACAATGGCATTCATTAAATACAGGACAATGAAGTGAAGAATTTTTGAATTCAATGAACTCTGTTATATTCCAAAGGGAAGCACCCTAATAAAAGAGACATTTTAAACCATATTGCACTGTATTATACTTGGGTTTACTAAGTTGTAATTGTCACGCATAGAGTAGGGGGTACATTGCCTTTCAAAGAAAGACGATTCCTGGTAGTGACGTACCATTGAGAATTTTGAATACTTGTTACCCTCATGGAAAATGGAGCAGCCGCCCACAATGAAGATTCAACTTATTTCCCCCTTTAAATTGTGTTTAGAAGCAGACCACGTGGTTGTCAAACATGACCTTTATGACCTGTCACATGATTCAGCTTAGAGGATGACTTCCATCAAAACAACTTAACCCAACAGAACTGCATATTAACGACATACATGTAGCATTTTCCTACAGAATATTTTCATCAGATGACTGAAGATCATTACAAAACAAGTCTAATCGCTGGTTCATTCAGTTTTTTTAATTTTCCTGTCATTTTGAAATTATGAAAGAATTCTACATAGTAGTACCGTAGGGAAAATTGGATAATATGAACGATTCCTAGATTTATATTTTTGTGTCATAATCAAATTGATTGATTGATTGATTGTTTATTGATTGATCGACAAGTCTGGGTGCGTGAGTGAATGAATCACCACTGAATGTGCGAGTTGGGTGAACAATGAAATTTCACTCGGGAAACTTCGGTCAAAGACGTGTGTGAAATTGGAAGCGATTTGTCCTGACAGACGTTAGAATTAAATTTCTTTTTTCATTCCCGCGTCTTTTATTCCCAACAGCACGTCCTGTCGTCTATCGCCTGAAGTGTGATAGTGGGTGATATTTTGGGCTTGAAATTAAGGCCATGGAATTATGAGCTGGTGGTGCATTTAGGAGCTTCGTTTTATTCTGAAAGGATAAAATAGAGGAAGGATATATGCGTGAGGATACACAAAAAGAGATATGGGGGAAAGAGCAAAAACTTAATGCCTTCACTTAGATATCATATTATAGCTACACTTTCTAATCCTCACCTCCCCTTCCAGAAATTAGAGTGCATTTGACAGACTCGTAGTAGGCCTCTTGCAGTCTCCCAAGAAACAATATAACCCAGTCTCATTGATATAGCTGACTTATTGAAGCACTTAAAAATCTAATCACTACTCTCCAACGTTTTGGCAGATTTTTCTTGAGAGCTTTCGTGCTTCATAAAAGGGCCATAAGTGCTCAATAAGTACACCTCATAAAACTAGAGCAAGTTTGCTGATAATGTTAGGGTTTTAGGGTGTATTAGTCATAGATAGAAAAAAAGGCATTTTACACAGCTTTACCTAACTGGCTGACTGACTGGTTGACTGACTGACTGACTGACTGACTGACTGGGTGACTGGCGGACAGACGGACAGACAGACAGGCAGACTGACTGACTAGCTGACTGGCTTACTGATTGACTGACTGGCTTACTGACTGACTGGCTGACTGACTGACTGACTGACACTGGCTGACTGACGTGCTGACTGACTGACTGACTAACTGACTGGCTGACTGATGGACAGACAGACAGACTGACTGACTGACTGACTGATTGACTGACTGACTCATTCATCCATTATTGGCAGCCAGTTTGGTTACCCTGTTTTAGCGTAAAGTAGTCTGCCTTTGGAATATATCAGTCAGTTTGCAGTTGCTTCAGATTTCAGATTGAAAAGTTAGGTTCGCGGATTAGCCAGTCACTCTCCAGATTGATCGGCTATGGAAAGGGTCAGTTGGTAATTGATTGATATGTGAGACTGGATGTCGAGTTATCTAGAGGCTTTTATGGGCTGGGGATTAATTGTTGCTTTTGCCATTTTACTCTCTTGGAATGAGTGATCAGAGAGGGAAAAAGTGACTGTTGGTCTTCACTTTAGAGTCGAATCAATTATGCAGCAGGAAAAACAAACCAAGCCCTGCATATTGTCTGTGGCTATAATTAGCAATCTATCGATTTCTGTCACAATTACATCTGGCCGCACTTGTGATCAAAGCTGGGCAATGATTGGTTCTTGCTGATCCCTTGCACGTTCTATGTTGGACATAAAACATGTATCAGTTGCCTCAGCAGCCATTGCACCCCACCCTGGTCATGTCTAGGGCCACAATTTCTACCCTCACACGCGTCAACTTGTATTTGCCCCAACAGTTGTCTAGCTGCCTTTTTGATGCTTGCTCAAGACATTGCACATCGATGTTCCAGTCCCGGAGTGAAAAAAACCACAAATCCATGGTAAAAGATATGGGGTTCGTGCTCTCACCCCATTACACAATTTCTCTGCTAATTGAATGTACACAGGGTGAAGTTGCCTATACGTCTAAAAAAACATGGGCGCTTTTAATTGCTTGTCAAAGTTGCCATAAGAGACGAATTCTCAAGAGGTTCAGTTCGTAAATTGCATTTTGTGGCAGGAGTTTTTCTTGCTTACGTTCAATGTTCCTTGGCATTCATTCAGGAAATTGTCCAAGCTTTTCCTACATATTGCATATTGTTCAATTCTTTGCTATGTCTTGTGCAATGAACTTTTTTTTTTGTTTATTCATATTAACATATTCATTATCAACAAATAGAAAGGGGGTTAAGGAGTCAGTGTGGCAATTTACCACCCTGCAAAACTGCATGGGGGTTTGCAATTAACTGAGAAAGTCAGAGTCAGAGTAGTGTCTCATGACCTTTTTCAGCTCTTTCTCTCTTGTTGGCTAAAGTTCAAATCTTTAGACAGAACATGCACCACAAATGCGATTGATTGACGTATCACTGACATCTGTCTTTTCTATTGCAGGTTGTGGAAAAAATGGACCTCCCAGATGGACCATGGCCCTAGAGGTCAATGACCTTCAATGATCTTCAATGACCTTGAGAGATGGATCAAGGGCAGGACCCAGACACTTCCTCTGGTAGGGACTACCAATCCTCCATGGCTTATAACACTATCGTGTTTTACAACAACACATCGACAGGAAACTCATCCAACTTCACATCGGCTCCGATCAGAGACGATGACTTGACATCCATGAGGGCGCTATGGGAAGTGATCTTTCTTGGAACGCTTCTAGGATGCGTCATCATCACCACTATTCTCGGAAACTTACTTGTCATGGTGACAGTGATCACCCATCACAAACTTCATTCGGCTACCAACTACTTCATCCTGTGCCTAGCGGTGGCCGACTTCCTCTTGGGCTGTCTCGTTTTACCCTTCAGCGCTGTGAACACCCTCCACTGGGAATGGCCATTCGGGGCAACCTTCTGCAACATCTTCATCTCGACCGATGTGATGCTTTGTACGGTCAGCATCCTCACTCTCTTCGCCATCAGCATTGACCGATACTACGCCGTGACCAGACCGCTCAACTACCAATGCCGTGTGACTTCCGGTCTCGTCTGGAAGATTTGTACTGCCATCTGGTGTTTTTCTTTCGCTCTCGCTTTCATCCCCATCCATGTAGGTCTCAACACGAATGACGGCCGAGTCCAGAACTATAACCAACCCAAGCTGTGTAATTTCGAACTCAACAAGATCTATGTGTTAATCGATTCGCTGGGCACATACTTTGCGCCCTTGATCGTCATGTGTGTGGTGTACATGAAAGTGTTGATCATCACAAAAAGGCAGGTGATCGAGATTAACAAGCTTCAGAAAGCCGCTTTAGCCTCTGGCTTACACTCGGAAGAGAACAAGCACCATGCCAAGATGGCGAGTGACACCAAAGCCACCATTACCCTTGCATCCCTGGTGTTGGCTTTTGCCATCTGCTGGGTGCCATATTTCGTCTTGTTCACGGCTAAGCCGTTTGTGTCCGACCCTTTCAACATGCATCTGGACCTCTGCACTCTGTGGCTGGGATACCTCAACTCCTTGATAAACCCCTTCCTTTACGCTTACTACAACACAGCTTTCAGGAAAGCTTTCGTTCGCATTCTGTGTCGGAGTTGCCAACTGCATCGGCGCAGGCAAATGAGGACTTGCATTAAAAGCCAGTTTAAAGGTGGCTGCACGGACAGTTCCGAACTGTCTGCTTTAAACGGCAGGCCATCTATGTGACAACGAAAGGCCTCTCGTTTCGAGGCCATTACGGAAGTATGACATCAGATCCGGTGCTCCCTGGCGGCGCACTCTAGCAACAATTCCCATCCTCACTCTCAAGGGTACATGGTAGCCAGGGTATGGCTTTGCTCTCCACACACAGTCAACCATCACCACATTTAGTCATTGCTATATCTGTCACTTTCATAATTGTACCTCTCAACTCATTTATCAAGGTGTGAGCTGTTTTCATGTTTATAGAATAACATGCTTGTTATATATATATATATATATATATATCATAATTTGGGGCTGATGCACACTCCAGTCAATATATGAAACCATTGCTATATTTTCTGTCCTACATTGGGTGTATAAGTGTTCGTTTATACCAGAAAGCTTATTTTAATCTCATCCATGTGAACACGACGTTTTTAGAAGTATTTCCATCGTAAAATTAGGAAGAAGTTAGGCACAGATGAACAGATGCTGCGATTGAATCCATTCATTTGATGCCATACTCTGCTTTTTTAGATTTTTCTTTGCCAGCCACTAGATAAGATACTGCCATCCTGCACAAATCGCTATTCGTCCAAGCTATTACAGTTTGTATATCGTCAATGTCTGATTAAATTAGGCTTGCACAAGAAATGGTATTATCAAAGTGACTACAGGTAACCTTGTTTGATCTTGGATAGTCAGTCTGACTACTTCTTGAATTGGTGGCCAATTAAAAGCAAGCTACGCAGTGTACTATTTAGAGACTTCTAGTCATGATAACCTTTTCCAGGGTGTAGTATACTGTCTGGCTGCCCCTTGGGTGTAGTTGGCATGCAGCATTAGTTAACTGAAAATATTGAAGGTACATGACATAGTTTGTTAATTTTACCCATATTTGTGGTCAACTAGACGTGTATTATAATTATTATAGACCTATTATAAATTATATATTGAACATCTGCGGATCAATTAGTTAGGGTGGACCAAAACAATATCTGAGGGCATTATCGTGACACACATTTAATTATTTGTAATCATTACTAAATGTTGACTCATAGCTGACAGGAACAGTGAAAGAATGACAAAACCATATTTTTTGCTTTATTATACAGTGTATTCCTTTTAATAATTTATATATTTAGTATGCCATAAATTGTATCTAAATAAAGTTAGTTTCAATAAAACTGTCGACTCTAGACAGATGTAGCAACCTATTCCTGGCTGTAGCTATAACTGGCACAAGCCAGCCACTTCTGTCTACTTCTACCTAATAGTCGGCTTACACCTACCACCACTGACAGATATCTAATACATCATAGATATGTACTCTTAGATCCAGCTTTGTGTAGCCAGCTATAGCCAGACAGTTCTGGTTAGTGGAAGGTAGCATTGTATGGCATAAGTTGTCTTGCTTTGTCTAGGTTCAATTTGATGGCCCTTTTTTAATGAAACTAACTGTAGAACAAACAGTACATGTAATGTCATCAAGTAAATGCATACAGTACATGTAATGTCATCAAGTAAATGCATACAGTACATGTAATGTCATCAAGTAAATACATACAGTACATGCGATGTCATCAAATAAATACATACAGTTATTACAGTACATGTAATGTCATCAAGTAAATACATACAGTACATGTAATGTCATCAAGTAAATGCATACAGTACATGTAATGTCATCAAGTAAATACACACAGTACATGTAATGTCATCAAGTAAATGCATACAGTACATGTAATGTCATCAAGTAAATACATACAGTACATGCGATGTCATCAAATAAATACATACATATATTACAGTACATGTAATGTCATCAAGTAAATACATACAGTACATGTGATGTCATCAAATAAATACATACAGGTATTACAGTACATGTAATGTCATCAAGTAAATACATACAGTACATGTTATTTCATCAACACTGACATCCTCACAATCATGTATATCAAGATACAACACAAATGTGATATAAGATACCGAAATAATGTATCATTAACAATTTTCAATATATTGCTTATATCAATCAAGGTAATCTATTCTTGTGTCATATGGTATCACAACATCACTATCTTCTTTCATAATAATAATCAGTAGTGTTTAATTTATTCTGAATTGTGGAAATTTTTCTGAGCACGTTTGAAAAAAGTGATCACTACACAAAAATTTCACTTGTAAATGGTCTCAAATGCTTCAGAAAACTATACGAGGAATTCTATAAATATGTATCAATAAATTAGCGCTGTTTGAAAACTTGGGAATTGTCTAGTTTATTTCGTATAATGATAAAATCATGGTTATGCGGATTTACAATTATGACTGTTCCCAAACCCAGCTACACCGAATACATACAGACAATGCCATAGCTTTGCATACTGACACGGGTTTATGTACACTTTTATTAAGTTTTCTTTATTCTCAACAAAATCTAGGAAACACACTTTTGAGATTACTGAATGAAATATTTATGCGCAGGACGTGTATGAACTTGTACAAGACAACTTCTGTAAATAATAATTATCAGTTTGACTACCCATTGTTGATGATATAGATGGTAGCAGTGTACATTGCAAAATCAAGCCATTTCAATATGACATAATACGTTGCTCTCACTGCGCAAACTTGTTAAATGAAATGTGTGGACTTTATTCTGTCACCGTTATGTGAGCATGTGAATAAAAGACTATATTTAAAGAAAAATCTATTGTGTCTCTTTCTTTTAGCTTTAAGCTTCACTGAAAAGTAAAATGCAACCGAAATTTTTATGCTATGAAATATTGAGACCATCCGTCAGGGGGAGCATGTTGTCGATCAAACGTCTGCGCCCTCTAGTGGTTAAATATGTTCGTTCGTTGGTAGGCAGCTTTCGGTTGAATCCTCTTTTAAAAAATACTTGTGGTATTTAATTTAACTCCACCAGCAATAAACCAAAAGAAATAATGCAGAATAAAATTGTTGGTCTTTTGTGATGGATCAGAAAGTCATATAATTCAAATTATCTACATTGAAGGAGGGCATCACCTTTTTCTGATCTTATATTTATATATTTTTTTATTTTACATTACCCCTTGCACTGCCATGCTACAAAAAGTCACATCCTCAGCCTAGTTTGATTTTCTGCCATCAGAAAAAAAGTTTTAAACAGCATATGTCATTGGGTCAATACTTTTATTTGAATCATTTATTTTCTTATTGGGATGCTTATTAACTAGAAAAGTGTATTAACATTTATATAATTTACATTCGATCAAGTTTTCATTAGTGAATGATCATTCTTCATAAGATCGGACCCTCAGCGCCCCTGGTAGAAGTTGCTTGAATTAGTGGTATTCACCCTTTCTGGCATACCTTTGTTCTAGTACTTAATATTGCTGGCTTGGAGTTCACACCATGTTACACAATTACCTCATGGTTGGGGTATTTTACTTGCCTCGGCATAGACACAGAGTACAAGGCACCTCCAATTTAACATCTCATGCGATTGACATCCAGCAGCTGGGATGTAGCTCATGAAAAGTGCCACGGCCAGGGATCAAACCCGGGACCTTTGGCAGAGCTTAATGCTAAGATCTAAATGAAAAAAAAAAAACGTTTTACCCAACTAAGTTGACATACAGACCCTGGAGAGTGAACCGAATGGGGGATTAGCGAGTTTTGACTGATTGAGAATAAATGACATTTTTCGCTTATTTAAGCTTTAGTTTTAAGTAGATTTATGCTATTTGTCCGAGGCCAAGACGAGGACTAATTAAATACGCGAAAACAAGGGCAGCAACTAATTAGCAAAATGAGGCAACAGAGAAAAAACAAACAAAACGATAAGGTTTTGTTTTTATGTGACCCGATTTTAAATAAATTTATCTTAACAACCAGTAGTGATAGCACATGTTAAATGTACTCTCTAAAGAAGCGTGAAAGATCTACAATTTTATGCATGAAGCTGTCAATCAACATTTAACTCCGCCCACAATGTTGACTTATTTTCATATTACGCAGCTGTTAAGTTGGCCCTTTAAATCGTTGATTGTCAACAATTAAACGCAACTACTTATGGTCTTTATTGTCTGTTTTAAGGAAGTACTTTCGTGAATTCAAATAAATATTTAACAATTAAATCTCACTAAATGCCATTATAAATAAAACACTAACTTTGACACGCTGTTATTTGTATACAATAATTTCAACCTCTGCTTCTTAAAATATTTATAGTTATCACCTAATGACTTAGTCATCGCCGATAAACCTAATTACTCATTTTGTATATTGTCCAAAATTACACGAAAAATGACAGGACTGCTGCCAGGCTATATACCAATGTGCTCATGACAACCCAAGAACTAGCAAACTTAACTTATGAACTTTTTAATGGTGATTGGCTTCAGATAAAAATGTCTTCCTTTTGTCTTACTTATCAACCAAACTGATGACGTAGTTCACACATCTGGTTGGAAAACGGTTGAATTACACTGGCTTTGATACTAATCCCAAATTAAAAATTACATTTTAAAATACTTGGATAAATATGAGATTTCTAATCCAACCACCAGAAATATATACAGAATTGTCCTCCTCAAGGAAAGAAAATATAATTTCTCATATTGTGCATTTGACATTAGATGGCAAAGTCATCGAAATGGATGTTTCGTAAAGCACAAAGTGTATTCGACTGGAGGTTACAAAAAAATCGTTAAGTTTCGTGAAGGCCAATTGTTTCTTTCATGATTGAGTCTTGTTTGTTTTTCGTGTGTCAAGGGGCAAATTCCCAGAATTTTTATTTGACTGGGAAATCTACGTAGTGCTCGGAACTGCCACTGCGCAAGTGGGCGTGGCCTAAATGTACTTCACGGAAAACTCCCAGTCGAATGTCACCAATGGTTCCTGTTAGCTCCTGTTAAGCACTGGAACCGCAGTCTCCTACACTGCAGTGAGACTGGTCCCTAGCATTTCTTTCATGGTTTGAGATTGGCAGAGGATAAGCAGGGCTATGATTGGTCATTGCATCGTGGTTTCTGAATGGTTGATTTGAACGACCCCCTCTGGTATCAGCCAATCAGAAATGGGAACAGCATCAGCCAATCAGAAAACAGTCAGGATCCTGACACAAAGTCACGTGGTAATGGCAGCCAAGACCGACTCCTATGCACTCGTGCGAAGGAGGGGACCCAATTTCTGCCGAAAGACGGCGCTTGTCCGGTGCGTAGCACCGGTCTTTCTGATAACTGACGCAAAGCGTCAAGGGATAATGTAAAAAATTGATCGTTGAATAAGCGTCGCAATGCCGTTACAATGCTTGTTCAGTGCCATTTACGCTGTTACAACTTGTTCAGTGCTTTTTACGAAAAATAGTACCTTCTGCAGTGGGTGGAATTCCACGGTAAAGTTGTTCAATTTCATGACGTTAGTAGAGCTTAAGTCAAAAGAAATCGTCTGAACTAATTTCACAGTGAGTGGCTTCTTGGAAGAAAGAAATAAGGCGTAGTAATCGCACTACTTTGTATGCAGACGACGCGTGGAAGCATTTCCCTCCCCGATTCTGGGGGAGCGGCAAATCGGTTATGAGAAAGGCCAGTGCTTCGCACCGGATCGTAGCGCTGCCTTACGGAAGAAAACGGGAGAGGACCAACTTAGCTCCTGTTGAAACAGTCTGATAATGTAGTTCCTCACCAGAGGGAGCAATATGATTGCCAGTCTGCACCACCTAGTGGAAACAACAGGATTGGAAGTTGGGTTATAAAATCGCCTTGCTGGAGAATGTGGTGGAACTTCAGACTATCTTACTCAAACCAAAGCTGTCTATACATGTTCTACAAAGACTCGTCTTCACTATATTGGGGAAAATGGTTACCATGCTGGAAATACAGATTATATTACAGGACAGATTCAAATTTGTTTATTCTGCAAGATTTACCTCAAATATACACAATACATATTGTCACATAGAACTATGCAAGGAGAGCTGGCTAAGATAACAAAAGTCATAGCTATATATGAAATTTAACATGTATGTACAGTAAGTTTCATCGAAAATTACCCATCAAATTGAAATTAGACAAAGCTGTCATAGCTGGCTACTCAAAACCGGATCTAAAAGTACATATTTATGATATATTAGATTAATTTCTTGCATTTTCCAAGGTCTATATTTATCTGGTGATAGGTGTAAGCCAATTATTAGCTATAGAAGTGGACAGAAGCAGCTGGCTTTAGCATGTTTAGACCACAGCCAGGTACAGGTCACTACAGACAGAGCTTTAGAGTCGACCGTATTTTATGAAACTAACTGTTATATGCGAAGTGTTCAATCCGATCGTTCTGTATTCGTCTATATTGAGATGTATAATTCAATTATGTAACAGAAGTCTCGAACGAAACAACACTGACATCACTCGAATACTTGTAAGAAACAAACATATTATCAAGAATATAAACTTCCACCTTGAATGCTGAACTCGAGTCTTGGGTGCGTATAAGTGATTACAGCTAGAGTCGTGAGGCAAGGCAGGAATCCTTGCAGCAAAAGCTGAGCCTAATATGCCTAATATGTAGATGGAATGTTGGTGGTGCTGGTGATGCAGACAGCTCTAATGGAATCTGGATGCCACAAGGTGGTCCGCTCTGGCCTGTGCTTACTGGTGACCCGAGACCTCGTGTCTCCAGGGCTCTGCTTAGCCCATCTTGTTGGCTGTACGTTTAGGCAGTGTACAGTGGAGTGGTCAGTCTGTGTGCAGATTGGGCCAAAGTAGCACCACATAGGTAATTGGGATGCAGCAGACAGCCTCCAACTACCCACCGCAGAATATTGTGTCCGACAACTTTCATAAGCACACGCCAAGTAAATCCATGGCATGGAACAATGTACAAAACTGTATACAGCTTCAATCAACATACATGGCCAATTGTGCCATGGAAAACGCATGGTTTTTGCCTCATTATAATTAGCTAAAAACCATGCGTTTTCCATGCATTTATCCTTCTCATGGAAAACGCACGTGGCACATTTGGCCATGTACATACGAATATGAAATCCACTTCATCACACACTCCACACAACTTAGAGTAACATACCAGTATATTCTCCACTCAGTTGCTGTGAACCAATCAGAATTCTTCATTGTCATGCAGCATATAGGTGCATATTGGATGGCTGGAGTGTGCTGGGTGGATTAGGGTACTTGATGGGCTAATTAGGACACTTTTAATTGTAAATCATAATTAACTATTAAGATGAAGGATGAAACAGCCATCCAACATAGGTTCGACTGGGAATCAAACCCGGGACCCAGTGGTTGGAAGCCCAGCACGCTACTGGCTGGAGTGTATATTGGATGGCTATAGTAAACAATGGTGAATGGTGTGTCGTCCATTACAGAGTTTTGTGGGATTCTCCATCCCACAAAACTGTATATTGCACTCCTCAAAATCCACTATTAGGCTATTAATCATATATTGTGTTATAACTGGTGAAGTACAGTAGAACGTTGTTCCCAATATACCACATCTGTTCGACGTCGAACCAACGTTGAGCAAACGTCACACATTATCTGGGTAAGTCTTCCCTTCATTAAAATTTCGCTGGTGATGGGCGATCTTGATTGTGCAATGGTACAAACTTCTAAGAATATATTAAAGTGCAAAATTCAGGGTTTTTATTTGTGAGATGGTGTACATTGACACGCCTTGTGACTTAAAGAGATTTGAAAATGTTACACAATAGGCGTATGACAAGGTGTAATTTATGTTCCAGCTTAATGAATAATGTACTAGAACAATATTTTCTGGCAATCATAAAATGAGGTTGTCGAGTAAAAACGTTTTCTACTTTGACAGCACACTCTACCGTCTGATGGTGTATATTCACGTTTTGTGGCAGGTTTGGCACAATTGAAAACATGATAGGAATATGCTTGGTAGAATTTCTTGTAATTTTGGTTTCATATATAGACCAAAGCCATGGGTTACAAGTTGTCACGTGCAGCTTGTAAGAGTCTGGCTTTGAAAGTGGGAAAATTGGCCATACATATTGTACGCACTTGAACTTGTCAGAGATCACATCTCAAGTCAGCTTAATAAATTGCTAACATTTCTGCCACTGATCTGAAGAATAGCCAGCCTAAACCTTGGCTAGGTTCTATTGGTCACCAGCGTTCAGGTAAGCCTTGCGGTCGGAAAAACCCAGGAGAATGTATTCTCCTTGGAAAAACAACCTTTGTTTAAGGGATTAGTGTTGACAGTGTACAGAACCAGGTAACTTTATATTAAGTAATCTCATTGTTCAGCTAAAATTTTCAAGTTTTCTGTGGCTTTTTTCAGATCGCAAATGGCCAATATTAATGGAGAAAGAGGCTTGACTAGACAGGACAGCATATCTTGGCGAATGCTCCTATCTATGCCGTGAAGTCAGTCATTGACAGTCAGAACGGCTACACAGTAGTACACACCATGTGGAAATTGGTCAGACTACATGTAAATTTTAAACAGAGCTAGGGGCTACGAACAAAAAAGATTGACCCTTTCGAAATTTCAGTATAATTAGGTTGGGAAGTTGAACTTGTTGGGTACGAAATTCCTAATAGAGTTTTTTTACTGAACAGCCCTGAATTCAGCAGGACATAAGTCTTTCCTCTCCTCTTATTACTGATTTTGCTTTTCAGACACAGTAGGTAATAACTAACTGATTCCATAAATATAACTTTCTCAGAAAAATAACATACATCAACTAAATGATAAAGTGTCAAATATACATTGAAATGCACTAAAAAATACTGCTGCTAGGATGCACTTTGCTTCAGCCAATCACAGCCAAGGGCGGGAACGTTTTCAGCCAATAGAATTGCAGTATTCTGTTTTAGCCACCTGGTGGAAATACAGAGAACCTTCTGTGAAAATCCACAGTTCCATGAAGTTTGGCAAAATTGAAAACAAATATTTTAATGTTATCACTGTCATCGCCGATAAAACCAATTACTCTTTTTCATTGAATATTTACCAGCCTGTTCCATGAAGTTGGGCAAAATTGAAAAAAATTAAAAATTTAATTAAACATTTTAAACAAAAAATCCAACTTTTTTAATCTACACTAGACAGAAAATATAATTGCAAACCGGACTAGTTTTAAATGACCTGACATACCTGGTATTTTTGCACTGATGGGGAACACTGATATGACATTTCGTCTCTTCATATAACTTGTGAAAGCAAATACTCTAAATGGTCCAAGTCTAACGTTGTGAACCCTTTAGACATCCAATTATTTTGTATTTTATTGTGTCAATGCTGCTACGAAGCTCTACTGGTCGGCAGCTTACTCAACCTATACGAAAAAAAAAGAAGAAATATTTTTAATCATTGAGAGGCTCTTCAATGCTCCCCCATTCCTCTTCTCGAATTATTGCAAGACAAATGCCGATTTTATTGGTGTGCTAGAAGTAATAAACATTTTAGCCACAAAGGTCATCCTGGACTTGCTCAAATAATCTCACCCCTTTCGCAGTTCCCCAAAGCACTAATTCCATCATTGAGGTAGAATCTATCTTCATCACACTGTGATCCTCTAATCTTTACGACTTTCCTTGAGCGTGACTGGAATTCAGATGGACAAGGCATGTTGGACCTTGAACAGATAGCATCATGTAAAAGGGCAATGTCATTGTCATGGGACCTATGGCTGAATTCTGATCTTTATCTGCGTGCCAGACAGACCAGCTCTATGGCCTTGAATCACAACGCGAGTGGTTGGTTGGTTGGCTAACCAACTAACTGACTGACTGACTGACTGAATGACTGACTGACGAGGTTAAACCAAGACATGTCAAAACGCTTTATATCGTGATTTTTTAAAAATAAATTAACATTAGGCAAAATATTTAAACATTCTAGGATGATGCTGACATTATCTATCTAAACTATCTAAACTATCTAATCTATCTATCTATCTATCTAATCTATCTATCTATCTATCTATCTATCTATCGATCTATCTATCGATCTATCTATCGATCGATCTATCTATCTATCGATCGATCTATCTATCTATCTATCTATCT
This sequence comes from Alitta virens, assembly GCA_932294295.1. Classification (NCBI taxonomy): domain Eukaryota; kingdom Metazoa; phylum Annelida; class Polychaeta; order Phyllodocida; family Nereididae; genus Alitta; species Alitta virens. The sequence goes on from OW028574.1 coordinate 20,150,310, forward strand.
ATCTATCTATCTATCAATCTATCGATCTATCTAACTATCTACTAAATTAGTTGATTGGTGGATTAAATCCAACTTATTTAATCTATACACTATATAATAGACAGAAAATATAATTGCAAACCGGACTAGTTTTAAACGACCTGACATTGGACTTAAATGACAGCTTTTTCTTCAGGTCAACAAAGTCACGCAACATCATGCAGGTAACTTTAATTGGTTGTGATTTAATTCATCAGTTCACAATGAAAACAATGTGAGTGTCGATAATACCATCCTTTACGGTATACTGTTTATTCAACCAAAAATATTTTAGAAGTGGATTTTGAGAGTTAGCCAATGCTGGGCTGCTTGCTTCGATAAATACCATGAAATGTTTAAAATTCATACATGCATTATTACTCCAGTTTCACAAGTAAGTATATTTTAGAGATACCGTTTTATCCGTTTGTTTGTTTAGTTATTGACATAGTATTACATCTTATCATATAATAATATATTAAATCTATGGTGTTTATTATTAGTCGTAAATTGTTTAATGTAGGCCTTTTTTTCATAAATTAAAGCTTTACCAAAAATTTGTTAAATGAGGGTCCACGTCAGTGGATTCCAAAATTTACTTAATATTGCACAAATAAACACTCGTTATTAGTATGTATTTGGTCCTAGTTTTAACATTTATTGTTTTTGTTCCTGCCAGGTCACTGACAATTTGCCTAAAGTTAGCATGAATGTTGCAAATTGTGGCCTATAACCCAAATGTATCCCATTATCATATGTCCCAAAAATCTCGATACATTCCTGGACACAACAACGAAAAATACTCAACATTACTTATTTGTTGTAGGCTGCTGTGGGTCTGTGAACCATACTAAAATAGCTAAAGCTTCAAGAGCTATACATGGGCTGGGAGTCAGGGACGTTCCCAATTTTCTGAGATGCTTAACTTTTATGCTCCTTCTCAGGACATCAGCAGCTGCAGAGTCAGTAGCAGTAGCAGCAGCAGCAGCAGCAGCAGCAGCAGCAGCAGCAGCAGCAGCAGCCAATGCTCCATCATTTGTGTCCAAGCTCCCACACACACAGGACGCGCTCCATCTCATCTCTGTTCTATACTGTGTTCGTCTAATCTGTATCATATTCCATCATCTGCATCAAATACCAAGTCATCATTACTCACATTGGATTGGCTTTAACCTCAATTACATTCAAGTCTCTTACATCATCATTCAGCATTCCTAGAAGGAACACCTTACTTCCAAGAAAAACGATTTCAGAGTGCAACGGAGCAAGAAAACACTGAGTTACTGTTTCTGCTTTTCGGGAGGTTTTTCTTGGAGACTAAAATTCAATTTTCTCATTGGACATCTCCTGGCAGTTCTAAGCTGAGGTATAATTGGACTTGGCGTTTGTAACTTCCATATTTGGTGCGCCAGAACTTGGGAACTAAAGAAGAACAGAAGATGACTCTTGGAAGTATTTCTGCTCTTCTCGTTTTAGGTAAGTCTCGTTTTCTGTTTTTATTCATTTGTTGAAGCGCCTGAATGACCTACACTGAAGGTCCCAGATGAATTGGCAGCATATCGGCAAAAGCTAAAGCTTATTGCAGGCTCCAGGGGCGCAGATCCTGGGGGGATGGGGGGGGGGGGAGGGGTGTATCCCCCTCCCCTACAAAACAACTGGGGATGATAATGTAAATATCCCTATTTGATTGTATGTGGTTGTTTTTTTGGTCATCCTATGAAAATGATGTTATTTTTGTCAGCCATTTTTGGTGTGTTTGTTGCTGATTGATTATTTATAAAGTATTACCATCCTGTTAATATACATACGGTAGGCCTATATTTGTACTTAGTTTAGTAAAATTCTGCTTATAGTAGGCATAATGTATACATAATGTTTTTCCTATGCTATTTGAACTGGCTTTCAACAGGTCAAGTATTTTTGTTTTCATATAATAATGTTTTGATTTTCATTTTGAAAGTAAACCATTAAAGAAATGTTAAATTTGCACTGTGAGACTGAGAACAATTTCTATCAATGCTGGGTATTTCTTTATATGAAGATCTCTTATGATTTGGTCGGGTCAGATTTCAACCCCACCTCCCCCCCCCCCCCCCCCCCGTCCCCATAGAAAAATTAAGAATCCGCGCCCATGATTGCAGCTGCCGCCAAATACACATACAGTTCATTCCAACCTAGACAAGCCGTACACCTTCTGCTGTACGATGCTACCTGCCACTACACAGACTTGCCTGGCTATAGCTGGCTACTCAAAGCTGGATCTAAAAGTACATATGTTAGCCGGCTATTAGCTAGAAGCAGACAGACACAGCTTTCTAAAGTCGATAATATTTTATGGAACTAACTTTAATTGATATTAAACCCAAAATTGTACTTGCCTTAAGGAGACAGCAATGACAAACATAAAGTCCTATGTTTGGTAATAATTGAATATATATGGCGCACTGTGTAGACTAGACACCAAGCCATATCTTCTCATCATTACGTCTGTCTCTAGCAGCTGGTCATATATAAAGCTATAAACTGACTATGCCTCAATCCAGCTTCACTGAGACCACAAATTTATATGTTCATCTCTTGGAAACAATGGCCGTTGGATATATGGATTTTGTCAGTTTTTGATGAAGTCTACATTCTTTGCTCAATAGAGTGCTTTGTAATTTTCAGGAAATTTTAATACAAGTGTGTATCAAGCAGTTCTCAGAGCTTCATGACAATTGGAGATATAAGTCTGTTCAAACTGCAGTCTCATCTCATTGTTTTAGTGTGTATTAGCTGAAAATGACAAGCTCACATTTCGCCAAATAAACATGTATTTTTATTGGGAATTTATTCTAAGCGACCAGGTTTTGAATGCTGGAATTCGTGACTCTCCGACAAGTTGTGAAGAGGTGTATTTTATTGGATATGTTGTAATTGCTGGATTACAGGAGAAGTTTTATTCTAACTTCAGTGATACTGTTACAGTCTTAATCACACACAGTGATGGAAGTGAGGGGAACTAAGTCCCCCTGACCGAAAAACTGGGGTAGCTCTGCAATGCTACAGCTCCCCCAATGACATTGCTATATCATTCTTTATTTGGGATTTTTACTCCACAATATTTTGATTTTTAAAATAGCCTTAGCAATTTTGGTCCTAGGTCAGGTGAAGTGTCCATAGATAAATTGGACTATTGACATTGTTAGACTGAGATTGCATGTGGCTACAGATAATTCTGCTAGTGGATGAAAAGACACCCTTTGGTAAAGGGGCCATCATTTCTGCACCACTAAGGTAAAAAGCAATAACTGTTCTTAAAATTAACTACTGTAACAGTTACTTCTTTTACCAAGGTTGGGCAGATCTTGGTGAAAGGATATTTTCGCCTTGTTGACCACTGTCAATGACCAGTGCCAACCTTTAATGGTGCAAGTACCAGTCATGCTCAACCTGGGACTATCTTCCTGGGCCAATCTCTCTGATGAAGGGTCCAACTTCCTTTTACTCGGGCCAAGCTTCCAGGTGAAGGTGCCAATCTCACGTGGGCTGGTGCTTCATGGAAAGGGGCCAGTCTGCCTGGTTTGGTTTGGGGCCAAACTTGTCCATAAAAGGGCCACCTAGCCTTCCAGGGTTGGGCGACATATATCCAGGTGAATGGCCTAGCAGCCCATGTAATGATGGGCTTTCACCAAAGTTTGTCTTCATCATCCACAGTTTTTATGAAGTGCCAATCTTCAAAATTTCAGAATGCCCTAATCCAACCGTACTGATGGGTGCAATGTTTATTAAATACCATTTAGTCAACTTTTTGCGCTAAGTTGATCCTGGGTGGCCAGGCCGCTGGGGCATGAATTCCCCTGACCAACATTTCCGACTTCCATCACTGACTTATTCATGAGGCAAATTAATCTCATTCCATGCAACCAACCAGCACCAACATTTGTGTTGGTAGTGTGTAGTTTGTAGACTTTTCTATTGCTGATAATGGTAATCAATCTTCATTCAGTCAATTCAGAGATAGCACAAACAGCAAGAGACATGTTTTGAGAAAGTAACAGCTCAAGTTCTTAATTCATTAAATTCGCTGAAGAAACAACTGTCTATAACTGTTATGGCTGAAAATACAACAAAGCTAATACTGCCATTAGGGTTAACAGCCCCTTTAGACCATTTAGTAGCATCAAGGAAATCTGTGAGACAAAACCAGTGGAATTGCTGGAGCTTCTGTGGGGTTTTGTGAGAAGTGATCTTGGAAGGTGAAAAGGCCTCAATAGGCTGTTGTGGACTGGCTGTTTGCATGCATCGCATATTAATAGCATTGTTGAGATGCTTTCCGCATCCTCTGGGTCACCCAATCGCAGCATCCCTGCAGCACACACACAGGACAGCTAATTAGTTATTATCTGTGAAATTGAAGGTCAACACTTTCCTACCCCAAGCAAAGCTCACTTGCAGCAGACAAGGCGTGGAGGCAGACTCATATGGTTTCTTATTATGGTATTTTTGCCGATTATTAAATTCTTTTATGTGGCTTTTATAGATTCATTACAATAATTAATCCCTTATGAGCAAAACTCATTAGACACGAGCAAACGTTGTATATGACGTGCTGACACTACAATATTATGTTTTATGGTGGGTGGTGGGTGGATTAGGGCTTTACGTCCTGTATTTCTGCCGAAGGATGAAACAACCATCCAACAGCTCGACCGGTAATTGATCCAGGGACCCAGTGGTTGGAAGCCCAGCGCACTACCCTGCTAAAAAAATAATCTGATTCGAGGTAAATTTTGGTGAATAGCGACATTACAAAATATTGGAAATGAAATTATTGCAAAATGTGTTATATTAGGGCAGTTAACACAAGTTTTGCTAAAAAATCATTTGGTTTGGAGACAGCAAATAAATTTATTTATAGAAGTCACATGACTAGGGATCACATGACCTGTTACGTGATTAGTTTATACATCAACAAATTCACGTTTTCACGCTATCCAAGGTTTGTCATAAAATATTATACTAATTATCTACATTTTTTCCACCACCATCCTCTTCTGCCTATAATTAGTCATGTTCACTCCCATTTTATTATATAATTCTAATGCAGGGGTTTCACATAATAATATAACAGGCCCATCAGTGAATGTCATTACAACTATATAGGACTTTTAGAAGGTTAGGAGTTCAACATGGAGTTGTGTGGGATGAGGAAAAAGTATATTGGCGGAAGTCAAGCTGATATAATTTTTCCAAATCCCACAAATCTCTATGTTGGACGACACACCATCCGCCATTGTTTATTCTCCACTCATTGTACTAGATACACTGCAGCCATCCAACATACGCCGCAGCCATCCAACATACACTGCAGCCATCCAACATATGCTTCAGCCATCCAACATACACTGCAGCCATCCAACATACGCTGCAGCCATCCAACATATGCTGCAGCCATCCAACATACACTGCAGCCATCCAACATACACTGCAGCCATCCAACATACTCTGCAGCCATCCAACATACATCCAAGCTGGAAAAAAATGACATATTCTGTTAAGCCACTGTCACACGGGCCGGTTGTGCCGTAGTGAAGCCGTAGTATTACGTAATAGTTGCGGAAATCGCTACCCGGCTCGAAGCCGGCGGCCCCAATACGGCCACCCGTGGATACCCGTGGATACCCGTCAAGCACCCGTGGGACCCTTGGCCAAGCTGCGAAACCCGGCCCCTGTAGCCGGTTGTGCCATGCTTGCATGGCACAACCGTAGATATCTCACGGGTGTAAAAAAAAAAAAAAAAAACCGTGGAAGCCGGCGGGTGACCCGTGGAAGCCGGCGGGTGGCCCGTAGAACCCGGCGGGTGGCCCGTAGAACCCGGCGAATTATTCGTCTCTAATTTCACCCCGGCGGCTTGTTGAGAGGTTCTATGGGTAACCCGCCGGCTTTCACGGGTAACCCGCCGGCTTTCACGGGTAATCCGTAGAACCCGCCGAGGCACCCGTAGAACCCGCCGAGGCACCCGTGGAAGCCGGCGGGTAACCCGTGGCAGCCGGCGGGTATCCCGGCGGGTTACCCGTAGCAGCCGGCGGGTAACCCGGCGGGTGCTGCCCCGCCCCTTTTTGCTGCCAGAACCGGTCGCCAAACCGGCGGAAAGAGCTGTTACATAACTATTACGTAATACTACGGGTTCACTACGGCACAACCGGCCCGTGTGACAGTGGCTTTAGGCTCATAGCAGCTGAGTGGAGCCTGTACTAAGTTATTGGTAAAGTAACAATAGAATGAATTGATCTTTATTTTAGTGTGGACGCATGGCCTCTTGTGTTAATGCCATGCAGTTCAACGACAAGAGAAATGAAAAGATCAATCTTAATTGAAATCTGGAATATGATGCTCAAATGTCAATGATTGAAAAAGATAAAACAAAACCGACTTGCATTCTACATCTAGAGCTATGGTTGCGTTGACAATATGGATGTAAATTTAACGAGTTCACAGTTATTTGCCATAAGCGAAAATAAAATTAGATTATGTGGTAACTTTGAATCCCCATGGGAGAGCATGACCCTGTAGTGCCCCAACCAACTGACCTTTTGGTGCTTTTGGTAGTTATGTATTGGTGCAGGAAATCTTTTTGTATTGAATGTACCAAAATATAGGTAAAACCACAAGTACTGCATGCACCAAAGACAATATCATATGCAGTCGTTCTTCCCAAATTACCTAATATATAGTACCCAGAAAACATTCTTAATCGTTTCAATGTCGGCGCGATGTCGGCGATGTCAAAACGATGTTGTACCAACGGCAGCCGATATAGCAACAGAGCTGGCCCGATTTGCTATCTGGTTAGAGCCTGGCCACAATGGATGTAGCAGAATCTATAACCAAATAATAAGTTTTAGCACCCTGTAACCAACTTCCAGATATGATGTGATAGACAGTTTGGGAGCAACATTTTTGTCTGCCATATATTTCATATGTCATTGAATCGAAACCAGCCATAACAAATTAGCTGTGACAAGCTCACTTCAAATTGCACATATTTGTGGCTCTCGTGATTTGATTGTTTTGAAAAAATCTTCTGTAAGTCGTTTTATTCCACGAAGACAGCTTAAAATAGGAGACTGTCGTGTTTAGTATAATTCTATTTAAAGCTACACGGGAGAATCATGCCTTATAAGGGAGTATATCGTGTATATCTGATATGTGTCGTGAGAAATCGCTTCAATTTTAATGACGTTTCTCTCCCCCCCCCACCCCCAAAAAAAATAAAAATAAAAATGAACAGTTAGATTCACAAGGAAACTTGAAATTCATAGACTTCACATTGTCGTGCAGTATTTGTGCTGTAAATATTAAGATATTAATTATTCAGCAGCAAGGCAGACAAAATCAACTTTTATGATCCTCATTCTCTGCATCAAATTTTGTTTCATGGAATATAAATGTCTGCCAGATGGTTTCATGGTAATTTACATTGCGAGAAAGCTGTCACAATCTTTTGTTATGCATGTAAGTGACATGTAATGGCAAGTCTAGCCATGCACAGTAGTCATCCAGCTACAGACGTAATGATGACATGAAACTCTTGGAATCCATGATATTTTGCCTCTAAAGAATTAGACTAATGATACTATTTTTGCACATGCTAAATACCAATAACTAACACTGAGTGTCTAGGTAATCAAAATCAAAGCATTAGTGGTAGTATCATTTTGTTAACGTCCTATTAAAATCAGTAGCAGCCTGAGATAAATATAGCACGTACCCAAGCAAAGGTTGCTTCTGCATGACAAAAATTGCATAATAGCTGAAAACTACACAAAGTAAAGATTAGGTACAGCACCAGGTAAACCTGCAAGATATGTATAGAGTTAGTTTCATTAAATATGTTGAAAACGGCCCGTCAAATTGAACCCAGACAAAGCTAGACAACTTCTGCAATACAATGCTGCCTGCCACTAAATGGAACTGCCTGGCTATAGCTGGCTACTCTAAGCTGGATCATGCAGCACCATTTGGTGCATAAGTCGAGTTATGCATATTTTTCATTTTTTGTTGAAAAGATGCATTTCTATTTTCTATACATATTTATGATATATTAGAAAAATTGCTTACATTTAGCAAGGTTTATATTTTTTCAGTGGTGGAGGTGTAAGCCGACTAGGAGTAGACAGAAGTGACTGACTTTAGCCAGTTATAGTTACAGCCAGGAATAGGTCGCTACAGCTGTCTAGAGTAGACCATATTTTATGAAACTAACTGTATACTTCAAGCACATGGCCAAACCATTGTTGATAGTTTGTGTCCCATGCATGGTATGGCCAGAAACCCTACGTTGTCGTTCCTTGTAAACTCAGATTTGAAAAGCTGGTTTCACAAATAAACTTTAGATTATGGGTATAACAACCACTTTTTGGAGTGAAATAATTTGGTCATTTATGTTGTCCAGTAGCCACTACTTTGACCGGGTTGACTTTTGTATGATAAGCCAAACCAGATGAGGTGGCTACAGCGCCGGTCACAATCCTTGAATGTCATTGCTATTTTATGCATGAGCATGGGAAAGGGGTAAAGGGGAACAACAAGGATGACTGTGTAATGAGCTCTGTCCTTCTTGGCAAAGGGTGAGTGATACAATCACCACTTCTGGATGAAATTCTTCTGCATGAAGTTGTGTTAGGTCACCGCCGCGATTGACCAATTTACATTGAAATGGCATATATGTGGAATGTACATACAGCGTCATAAATTTGAGATTTATAATAATGAATATTTATTCATACAATTATATGTGCAATATAATAATGTAAACAAAAGTTTTTACGACAAAAAAGGGAAAAACAACTAAACTGTTACCCAAATGAGGGCACTCACTGCATGAGTAATTCAATGTGACAGTTACACCATGGAGTCTCTAGTGACTGCATGTGACGCCATCATTACACAAACAGGCCACATAAGTGTGTTATGTAATTAGATGTGGTGTACGTCTATTTCAGTATTTCAGGAAAACACCGTGTATCCACCTGCATTGGTACACTAATAAGCGGTGGAGCTATAATCAGTTTCCATCAGAAAAATAAATAAGGGTTAATTTTCTTTAAATTAAATTCTCGAAACCGGGATGGGATCATAGCATGTTAGAGAAGCACTAGTGTGTAAATAATCAGAAACCTACACCTCAATGCATTTGTTGAAGCTAGTTCACAGTTTTCGAGAGTACTCAAATTAACCATATTTCAATGTAACTTGTGTTCTCAAGATCCAATCTAGCAGTTTTAATTTTTTTGGGGTGTTTTTGTGTAAGGTTGTTTATATGTAATTAAGTTAAATATACATAATATTTTACAATAATCGGCTCAGTGGTGTTCATATAAAATACTTAGCATGTATTATTTATCTTAAAGTGATATGCTAATTTGGCGCTTTTCTGGAATATAATGCATCACTTCCATCATCTCATCCAATTCTCGAATGTGTAAGCTAACCAACATCATTGTTTTAAATAGACAATCATTTTCTAAGGCTGATTTTAAACTCTTTTGAAACAAACATTTGTCTGAAACAGACAATCTTTTCTAAGAGGGCAGTATTTTACCTAGCAATTAATACCACCTAACCATTAAGGCCAGGAATTTTACAGACAGGGTGGTGTAAATGGGAGGTTTCACTGTAAACACATTACCATATATCATCCCAGCGGATTTTACTTATAAAAACGTTTCATTCTCTCTTACATGATTTTAGAGCAATAGGAATCTTTAAAGAAATTTATAAGAAAATTCATGTCACTTGCAGCAGTGTCACTGGCTTATAATTATTCAATGTTATGAAGAATTAGATTCATGGTAATTGTGTGTAATTTTCAATGTTATTCAATTTGTGTTGAAAATATGGGAGAGTAAAATATTCAGTAGCTCTAGACTGATATAATTAATGTCATTTGGTTGGCTTTTGTTTCTGAAAATTCTTACTCCTTCTAGTAAATTAATTAAAAGAGATGCATTTTTCACTTTGCAGACGATGTCTATTATTACATGATGAGCATTGATGACTATCGTGTTGGTAGATAGGAATACTTTGTCTTTAGTCACAGTGGTATTTATCTGGACTTGTAACTCTATTACAGTTATATATTGAACTTAATTTGTTTTTAGTCTTGCTTTTCTCTGTGAATTTGCCAGAGAGAGTGACGTCTTTAAATGGAACATTTGCAAAAACATTGGAAATTGAAAAAACTCTAAATTGTTAAGTGTCACGAACACCAATGGAAAGCAGATTCAAGGAGTGAGTGGATGGGTGGATCAGGGCTTTATGTCCTGTATTTCTGCACCTCATGGGCTAATTAACACAGGCAGGGACCATGGCAATGAGATGAGGGATGAAACAGTCATCCAACTTAGGCTGACTTAGAAATAAACCCGAGACCCAGTGGTTGGAAGCCAGGCACGCTAACACTGAGCTAGCCCCCACCAAGCAGAGATAGGATATGTTTGCATAAATAACAGTGAGAAAGTCTTGCAGGGCTGATCTCACGTGGGTCAGCATAGACAATTTATGACAAAGACATGATAATTCTTAACTTCTGACATGACATACTGATTAAAGATGCAAGCAACACTTTCATATGGAATTATGGTAGTCCACAGCAATTATCAAGCAATGCAGTATCTTTTCTTTATTTCTAATCTGTGTTAAGCTGAGCTATATCACATGAAGTTTGTTTTGAAACATTCAACCAAACATACTAGCTTTGCAATAAAAATGATGGTTGTTAATGATTAAGTTGACCAGCTTCAGGATTCATTGATAAGCCAAACCTCATGAGGTGGCTAGCACTGGTCACAATCCTCTAATGTCACTCCTGTTTTATGCACGAGCATGGGGAAGGGGTAAAGGGGAACAGCGAGGATGACTGTGTAATGAGCTCTGTCCTTATTGGCAACGGGTGAATAATACAATCATGGCTTCTTGTCTGCCAAACCAAATCACATTAGTCGCGAGAAGCCAACGAGAATTTGTGAGTCATGTGACACCTGAACTTTCCCCTGTTGGTTTGTGCTCTACGCTACTACTCAACGTGTAGTTGCCTTAAAATAATGAAGTTACCATAAAAATGGCACATGAAATGGTAATCAATTATTTTTGTTATAAGAAAAGTAGTTCAATCTTTTCTAGATTTAATTAGAGCCATAAAAGTATGTGATTGAAGTGAAAATTGATATTAAATTTTATTGCATCAAGTGGTCAAACATGGGGAATTTTAAAACTTTTATGATTGAATGATACATTTAGAAGAAAAAATGGGAAATATATGGTTGAAAAATGCTAAATATATTATGTTGCATCATGCTTTATTTTATGTGCAGCTTCAAATATGTTCAGTTAGTTTCATTAAAAAGGCCTGTCAAATTGAACCTAGACAAAGCTAGAAAACATTCCTGCTATATGATGATACCTGCCACTGAACAGAACTGTCTGGCTATAGCTGGCTACTCAAAGCTGGATCTAAAAGTACATATTTATAATATATTTCATATATTGCTATACATATGCCAAGGTCAATTTTTTTTCAGTAAGCCGACTATAAGCTAGGAGTAGACAGATGTGGCTGGCTTTAGCCGGTTATAGCTAAAGCCAGGAATGAGTAGCTACAGCTGTATTTTATGAAACTAACAGTATACCATGTACTAAGAATCTATGCTTTAACTACAATCCAAGGCACCTAAGAGGTGTCTTTACTCAACCAGCCTTTGGGTGAACAGTGTCCATATGAATGAAAACTGAAGGGCAGTGAAGGCCAAGATCTGAGTTGATACGAAAACTATTAGCAAATTGCTACTAGAAGGTTAATGGGATTTGCTGTATGTGCAACAATGAAGCTTATGTGCGCAAAAGGCATATTGTTGAATTGGAGCTTCACCTATGACTATTATTATGATTAACCTTCATTAAATCCTAAAAGGGTTTGCGTAATGCCTGTTTATGTTTAGTACATGCACAATGTATGCATCATCAGAGAAGTTTTCAGTTTGGCCGATAGCATATTAATGCATACTAATTGTACGATAAATTGGGAAAACTTCTAGAGGATGGTAAATATAATCCTATTGAAACTAAATTTTATCAGAACATTTTCTCTAAGAGGTAGAACAAATTGAGGACTAAGACAAGCAGGTTTGCCAATGTAAGGGCATCTGATGCACCCTGATGATCATCCTGTATAGAATTCTTGGAAATTGAGTCTGTAACAACAGTTTGAGTGTGGTATATGACTGCCTGTGGCCATGCAATCTTTGATTTAACGTGGTATTGCAGAGACATTCATTATAATTTACTTTCAAATCCATGTCAGACCAACTTATCTTTATTCTGCAAGTTCACTCATTTTCATGTCATAAAATATGTGACATAACCATTTCTTGCTGTACCAAGATTTAACATGGGAACAACAATCACATAACATGCATTGTATGCATGTGTCTGAGTTTGAACACCTCCTTTAAGTGCTCCTTAAGCCTTAAAAAATAACAAATTACAAATGTAGAAAGTTGTCTCAATTCAGCCAGAAGAATATCCATATTTTACAGAATTCAATGAATTCTTAAACAACATTTGAAATCCAGAGTGGTGCTGTTTGTCATGTCTCTCATTAGTTATTCATTGGACACATTTGAAAGACACGCAGGAATAACTTTATCAAAATGAAAGCCAGTTTGTTTAATTGTTAGCTTTCTAAAATTAAAGACCATTTAACCCTCATTAAGCTGTCACAACATGATGTCAAATGATGAATAATTTGGACCCACGTTTGATTTCCTCTTTCCTTCTTGAATGCATCATCGGTGGAGGGGAAACTTGGGACATTTTGGCAACCACAGCTAACAACAATCATCAAAGATATACATTGTATGTATTTCTCGAAATTATGACATTGTGCCTTTGAGTCTGGAGTAATTAACTTAATGATATTCCATTTGCCCACTATTTTTATCACTATTTTATAACTTTGTTTAATCTATTAGCTTTATCTTAGCCTCTCTGCAGCAATATGCCTTTGATAAGCGAAATGTGTTTTGATACTCTGTCATTTATAATTGTAATGTAACAAGAAATATCTATCTATCTATGGGACAAAGGAGTTTGGTTCATCTACACGACAACCTCTCACTTGGTGACAATTTGGCGTGAAATACTCGAGGGATGGACACATCCAGTTGATGAAGGCCTAGCTCAGTGGTAGGGTGCTGGGCTTCCAACCACTGGGACCCGGGTTCGATTCCCAGTCGAGCCTAAGTTGGATGGCTGTTCCATTCATCATCCCATTGTCATGGTCCCTGCCTGTCATAATTAGCCCATCTGGTGCAGAAATACAGGACGTAAAGCCCTACTTCACCCACCCACCACCACTGGACACATTCACGAGGTACATGTAAATATGTACGCTTTGCCACATTGCCACCCTGGTTTAATTCCAAATCTGGTCACTAGTAGACAGCGTAGAACTGACAGACCAACGCCATGCCAACATTGTCGATGCCTTGCCGACAAAGACCTGATGTGGCATGTGATCTGAGACCTGGTTTTGGTCACGGATCATATAATTACACCAGATTATCTTTAGACATTAAAAGATAGACTGCTTTAGGTCAAGTCTCCAGATTATTGGCAAAGATCTTGCCTACAAAGTATAGCACTCAAATGCACTCAGCACTACTATAAGTATGAGTACAAGTTCAGGCATTGTTGGCTGAACTCGACTACAAGTACCTGGAATGTTTGCACTTCAATTCATGAGTTCATGAGTGCATGAGTGCATGAGTACATGAGTACTTAGTAAGAGCCCTGTTCTATGTTCAGAAGGTAATGTAGACTCGTCCAGCAGCTGTAGGTCCCTGTGTGTCCAGTAACATATCAGGGACCGTATGGCAGGCTTATAAGGACAGTGTACAACACAAGTATATGAGCGGACTGCCATTTTGGCTGTAGGTGCTTGTGACACTGCTGGGTGAAAGGTCTGCTATCGGGTTCTGCAGAAGTGCTGCTGTCAAGTGCTATTAGGTAGTGGCCACATGAGGAGGCGATAAATGAGAAGTTGGTCAGGAAACTTCCTTTCACCATGTTCACAGCACTGGGTAAAAAACATTGTCTTTTATGAGGAAAAGTCGTGCAACACTTCTGAGTTAGCAGCTCTGGGGCAAGATAATATGGCCTGAAGATTCTAAATTAGGACATAACATGACTGTTCCAGGTTGGACAGACAAAGAAAGGAGTGACCCTAGTAAAAATGGAGAACAAAGTAGTGTCCAGAGTTTCTTCCTATTAGTAATAACTTGAAAATCGACAACTCTTGGCGTAAAGGTAACTGGTAAAATGCTATCTTATTAACTGCAAGGTGTTCCCAATTCTGGTTTTCTATAAACTATATACAGAAAAAAAACCCGTTGTTGCTTTAAAAACAAATAAATCCTAGTGACATAAAAAGCTACACTCCTACAGTGAGTAGTAAAAGATTTTTTTTCTACCAATCTTTAGTTTGTGTCTCTCCAAATTTGAAATAATATTAAGCTACCTTAATATTTTCTCATGCTTGAAATATATCCTTTTATTTTTTTAGTGCATTATAACAGGTATATATCGTAATATTCAAAATAATAAGTTACTGTAAAAACAGGCGATGCTGTCCAACCTGCATGCTATATTGATTTGGTATTTATTGGATGTGACTTCAATCAACCAGGCTTGGGAAATAACAAAGACATCCTCAGCCCGCAGTAGGAAATGAGTTTGCCCTAATACACTTAATGGGTTTTTCTTAATACCCTGAGTGGCTTAGGTCTTACTCCAGTTGGCAATGGTTTCATATTGCCATTTGCTAACATTGTTGCAACATGGCATTAGGCCCTGGCCTTATGCAATTGTGAACATCACTATCGTGGTGTCCCCAGCTCATTCTTGCAACTGGGAAATATGATCAAGGAACTATGAGATAATTATTTGTATCAGATTACTAGACAACGTTGCTTGCAAATTATCCCACAGTTCCCAATGAGTTGCTTATAAATAATTACACAATGAAGTCTACACAAATAGTATTCAATTATCTTTGGGAGAAAATAAGTGCTATAAGTCTGGTTGAGTTTGATCCCTGGCCTATCACGATGTCAACCAAATCAGACGTTAAATTGGAGATGCCTTGTACTCAGTGTCTATACTGAGGCAAGCAAAAAATTCCTACCAATGGGGTAAATCTGTTACATGGTGTGGACTCCAGCATGCCCTGTATCAAAAATTCTAGGGGTATTAAAATACAGCAAATTTAGATAATCAGCCTAACGTTTGGTAAATCAAGTATCCTATGCAGATTCATACTGTAGCTTTTAGTCTGGAAAACCTCAACTGTTCTCAACGTCAGATTAGTAAACTATGTATTCTGCACAAGTTTGTAGGATGTCTTGGACTCTTTGACAAGTTGCATTTTCCCATATATCCCAATCTTGAAAATTCCTTGCTGTTTGATGATGCAATTTCTCAACATGGCAGCATCTTTGTTCTCAGTTAACTTTCAGCTTCAGTCTGATTAATTTTTATGCCTCTCATCGCTGAAAACTTCTCATGTCATGCTGGGGTAATAAGCTAAATTAATTTTACATATTGCTGAAAATGTATGCTCTTTCTCTGCTTCAGTTAGTTTCATTGAAAACAGCCCGTCAAATTGAACCGCGACAAAGCCAGACAACTTCTGCTATATGATGCTACCTGGCACCAGAAGGAACTGTCTGGCTATAGCTGGCTACTCAAAGCTAGATCTAAAATTGCATATTTATGACATATTAGATAAATTTCTTACATTTACCAAGGTTTATTTTTTCAGTGGTGGTAGGTGTCAGTCGAATATTGGATAGAAGTAGACAGAAGCAGCTGGCTTTAGTCAGTTATAGTTACATCCAGGAATAGGTGGCGACAGCTGTCTAGAGTCCAACATATTTTATGAAATTAACTGAACATGCCATGCTGAACAACATATAAGTAATAAGATCACCTTTAATTAAGACCACTATGGGACCGCTATATGGAACTTATTGCATTCTATCCTGTGTTAGTAGCTTAAAAAAACAAGGTTTCCATAAAATAGTCAAAATGGAAATAAATGGGATGTACTTGGTGTGAACATATATACCAATAGTCCTATAAATCAGACAGTATTGCAAACAAAATTAGGGTTGTAGCCAAAGTGAACATGATGCCAAAATCCAAGATTTAGGTCATTAAGCCTATAGATCAGTGTACACTTAAACTTCAATGCAAAGCTGGAAAGTTTTTTTCAATTAGATAGAGACAAACCGACAATACATACCTATTTGCACTAGATATATACATACACATGAACAAATACATACTTATATTTTTTGAGGATAATCCACATTTACACGATGTATAAAACATGCATCTCCAGAGTGTAATCTGTAAGGCCAGAAAACCACTATATAGGGGCCATCCATCTGTGCATCTGTGGCCATAATTGTGATGTTTTCCTGCGAGGGCTATGCATGGGAGAAAAGAGTATAACTATAAGTTGTTCTCTATCAATGGCTGTAGACCTTGACAGGCTCTTCCTGGGTTAATACATAAAAGTCAGGGTCATTTTGACCCAATCATGCTTGCTAATACTCAATATGCTCTTGCAATCCCTTTACCCTACTATACTCTCCTAGGTGGCCTTCATGTGGAGATTACACTCTGCATTTTCACTATCACATTTGAGATTTATGTACAATAAAAGTTCATAAGACATTTATGAGGGAGACCTTGGGAGGTTTCAGTTAGCTTTTGGAAGTTTTTTCATAGTCCTGAATTTTGGTTATTATCCTTAATCGATGCTGCAAAACTCATTTATTGTTGACTTACGGATAGATAGATAGATAGATAGATGGATATGGAAAGTGCAGCCCTCTAAGGCAAGTTCTTGCTGCTATCAAGGGTTGATTGATGAGATGAGAGAGAGGAGTCCACCCGTGTTACACATTTACCCCATGGGTGGGATCTATTACTTGCCTCAGCACAGGCACTTAAGTACAAGGGACCGCCAATTTAACGTCTCATCCGAACGACATCCAGCTGAGATGTTGCTTATGAAGTGATCAACCAAGGCCTTATCCGCATTTGATGCTAACTCATTAGGCACTCCTGCTGGTGAAAGAAGGGATTATTATGCATGTGATGTAAGGAGATGCAAATGCATCTGCTAACAGTTCTTGTATGATGTATCTTTTTTTTTTTTTTCTTTTTTTTTTAATACAATGGACATACCATATTTTATTCTATTCACAAACTGGGTTGACAGCATAGGACCAAGTACTGTAGTGTAATGCATTTTATGCTTTGTCCCGGAATTCTACACACAATATAATTACTTCTTGTGTATATGTAACCTTTCATCCATGCTAATCCCTCATTCATTCCACACTTGTGAAGCTGTATTTGGTCAGCCAGTTCTATTGTGACAAAGTCATGGTGAGCTCAAAGCGGAATACAAATGGGTGTTCAGAAGAGAGGAAGACCAAACAAAGGATATAACAGATATAGGCTGTATTTACCAGCTCTTGATGGAAAAAATAATTCTAAAAAGAAGTGTCAAAGCAGTTTTTTCTCCTAAGCATTTTGTAGCAGCATCAGCAGCAGAAGCATCAGCATCTGAGAATACTTTGCACCTCCCAACACAAAGATGCTTTGTTGCCTGACAAACAAAGAGTCATATTCTCCATCATATGTGGCCACAACCAGACTCATAAATTCATGTCAAATGTGGTTGTAAAATAGCAAGGGCTAGATAACTTTATTGAACACAAGGTTTTATTCTGCATCTCCTTTGATTTTTTTTAATCATATTTTTATAGCATTGATAAGCCTTAAAAAACCTGTGGCTCAGAATATGAGCCACATTTATACCAAACTAACATTGCTATTGATTGATGTATTGGAAATATTTCTTTGTAATATTTTGTGATTGTTGAATCTTCATTATGGTGACTCAACAAGGATGCATAAAGCATCAGAATATGAGCCACATTTATACCAAACTAACATTGCTATTGATTGATGTATTGGAAATATTTCTTTGTAATATTTTGTGATTGTTGAATCTTCATTATGGTGACTCAACAAGGATGCATCAAGCCCACATGATATGTCACACTTTTAAACAGAACATGTCCGCATGGCTATTGCAATATTATATTACACTGTAAAAATGTTGACTAAAATTTTCATTCCATGCTTTATATAACTTCATTATGTATACCTAATCACTAATATATGTTATAGTATGTCTTTTATTTCAAAATGAATATGTGATTTGTTACATGCATCTGTCACAAATGGCTCTAGCTTTATTTGTAGAGTAAATTTCCTGTGTCAGTTTTTAAGGCGTTCCCTGTATAAGGTGTTTGAGAGTTGTGTAATGAAGTGACGAAACAATCAAGTTGTGAAATCCTCCCATTGATGGTGGCCAGCTTTTGTAATTACACTTTTACAAAGACCTATTCCATTGGGGTTAGTTTTCAGAGAAACTCTATGTACTATTGCGCATTTCCAACGAGCCTTACCTGCTATAAAGTTAACCTGTTGCTCACTATAACTTTAGGATTCCTAATGAGCTTGACTCTAATAACTTTTACTTTGGAATATGGCATATGAAATAAAATGCAGCAGTGTGCAATGGACATCTTTGTGTTACCATGGAGGGTGCTTAGTGGTAGCGCGCTGGGCTTCCAACCACTGGGTCCTGGGTTGGATTCCTGGTCGAGCATATGTTGGATGGCTGTTTCATCCTTTATTTCATTTCCATGGTCCCTGCCTGTCCTAATTAGTTAAAAGGTGCAGAAATACAGGATGTAAAGCCCTAATTCAGCCACCCACCTTTGTTTTAAAATTAGCTTCTATATTAAAACAATATATCCTCTTAGCTGCACCTACTGCTTATGTTTTCAATGGAAGTACAGTACTATATGCACTACACATATGTCTGGCCTGAAAGTAATTCTGCGGGCTTAGAGTATGGATGGACTGCCATTACTTTACTCATGGTGACCATCAGAGTTCTGTTTTAAGTCTGCCTACTTCATAAATCGAATTAGCCTTGCACTTAAGGTGGTATTTAAACTCCCACACTGACGGTATTGAGTCTCTTTTAGGGCCTTTGTTCATTAGTTTATAATGGATGGTATGACATGGAGACAGGATAAGCTAATAGCTGATTGAGGTCCTAAGCCACAGAGAGTAGTTTCTGTTAAAGCAGTACCTTTATTCAACCTGAAAGAAAAATGCTTTAGTGACTATTGCCAATCTGTGTGTCAAAGATACAAGGGGTGTTAGGAAAGTTATGACAATTGTTTCATATAGATAGTTTAATTGACATAGACAGATTATTTTTGCACAAAAGAAAGTTCATTTGTATTATTAATGTTGGAATAATATTCCATGCTTGTAATTAATTACATATATATATGTTGGTTCTCACTTGACCTTGGCTCCCTTGAAGATTTGATAACTGCAATTGAACCACCCAGTGAACCTGATCAATCATTACATGATGTGTTTTGCAACCCCCTGGGAGTATGCAGCCCGTAATACAGAATTGCATAAATGCTCCACAATCAACAACTACCATTGCATTTGTGTCATGCTGAAGATTTGGCGAGCGATGTAATAAAGCACCATTATTAGCAGTAATAAATGTTGATGTATATGAGTTTTACATTTTAAATGCCTATCTGACATGATGTCACCGATAAAGAAGAAAACTATAAAAGATGATTCTACATAATTATTGCAATGATTTGAAGGCTATGCGAAGCAATAAGTAAGTTTACAGTGAGTTTGATAAAGCAATGATCTTGATATTTCCGTCACTTGGCTGCTGGCAGAATGCAGCAATCCTATTGATTGCACAGCTTCCCGCTCTAGATTCTGATTGGTTGAAGCAAGGGGTCCCCAAGCAGCAGTATTTCTAGTGCATTTTAATGTATAATTTAACTTCTTTTATTAGGCAAGTTGTGTTTGTTTAATCAAATGCCAACGCTAATCTTGCACTGCAAATCAAATTGAGTAACAACTGAAGAAGGCAGACTTATGCAGTGTCAAAGTTTGAGGGGTTCTGTGGAAGTAAAGATTATCCACTCCCGATTGATCTAATTTGCTATATACACAGCTTGCCAGACAAGTTTAATTCTCTGAGGAGATTGCCAAATGCTGATATGTAATGATGTAAACATCACCAAGGAAATTGGCCTAGACTGCTCTATGCAAGTTTCACTCTAGGGAGATGTCCTGATTCCTCCCAAGCTAACAGCGCACTCTCATGATTCATCTTGAAAATTATCCAAGGAGCAGTAAAATTGCCTTTATGTTGTGGAATAAGGGAATTTCACCACTGAAATATTGCATTGCATTGTGAAAATTATAATGGTCTGAAGCTTGCTCTGACGGGTGCATATAATGCAAGATAACAGGGCTAGAGATTCATGAATTTTTCCTTGTCTTGCCATGCATGTCTATATTCAAAGCAGTTCAATGCCTAAAGAGAACCATTTCGAGCTGAGCCGCCGTAATGAAGTGTGCTTCAGTTAGCGAGGATCACAACATAGTTCATAGTGTTTGCAGTGTACTTATGTGCTTGGTAATTGCTACAAACACTTTTTGTATATTGTGCTATAAATGTGGGTGCCTTTGCTTTGAGGGTAAGTTATTGGGGTCATGGGTCCAAACCCAGCCATGGTATGGGGGAACTGAGCAGATCCTCCATGAACCACTGCTTCACTCCACCCAAGTGCAAATGGGTACTTGGCTATTGGCAGTGATGGCAACTGTAGAATGATTAGCCTGTGCGGGCTGATTATGGATGCTTACAATATACTTCCTAAGGAGTAGAGAGAGGCCCATGCTTGAGACTGCTTGGAGCAGTGAAACAAAAGATATAAGTCAACACAGGGCTACAGTCCTTGTGTGAGGTACCTAAAACTCATAATGAGGAAATCACCCAGAATTAGCAGGTTAATACATTTGCCTGGCAACCATGAGCACCACCATAATTACATTCTGGATCAACGTAAATATGTGCAGTGTATAAGGTGTATGCATGTATTTACATGATTCCTCGACTTCACTACTGCATGCAAGTATATACATCTATCGAGAGCATTTTTTCGAACATTGTTGTTGATTCTGGTCCAAGTATACAAAAATTAAATGGCAGAACATCAAGCTAGATAGGTTATGTAGAAAACAGAATTTCTGTCAGCGCATTATCAAACATAAAAATCCCTCAACAAAATTGTGCATTGTTGAGATCCATGGCCTTCTCTGAATTCAGACTTACTTTCATGGAGGGCAGTTTCTGTCTGGATAAACTGCTTTCTAGAGATATCTAGACATCACACCCCTTACATTTTTAGTCTTGAAAGGCTGGTTAATTATTGCCACACCCACTGTATTTTTGTGACTTCATTGTTATATATTAGCATTCAAAGATTGTCAGATAGGCCACTTTTGCATTTTGATTCTCTGCCCATCTGTGTCAAATTAGAACAATGCCAAAGACAAGCATCAGAATGCATTTTTAACAATGTTTTAAGTTTCAGAAATCATGCATTATACATCTACTGGCAATTATCTACTTCTCCATACCTATGTAAAAGTATTATAGTTGATACAATTTTGTTTATCACAAATAGCAGCTCACCAAATTATGGGTTGTTTTCTTCATCTGAATATACCATATACCTGGCCAACTAGCCACTTCTTCCTTCTCTGATAAAAATTTCCTGTAGTTTTTACAGCACCCTGCTGGCAATTTTTTGTGCATTATCTTCCTGCAAAAATTACAGTTACAAGATGGTCTAGCGTAAAGCAGAACAAATGTATATTTCCAGTAAAATGTACAGTACATGTATCTGGTAAGTTGTGATGATAGCCTACCATGAAATCTTGCAAACAGCACCTTGCTGTAAATACTGTTGTACTTTGATGTTTGATGAGTTCCTAGAATAAGCCAATGTTGGGCCATCTACAGTAAATTGTATGATATCATACTGTAGTGGAAATTTACTGGTCTTAGCAGCATCATGGCTTAGTATGCGATGACATGCTTTATGGTAGATTTAGTCTATTTCACCGCAATTTACAGAAAAAATTATGAGAGATTGCCATTTTCTTACCTCAACTGTAAATATTATAGCACCACAATATACAGGATCAATTATGGTAGATTGCAATTTATTTGCCCCAACTGTAAATATTATACCATAGTGCTGTAGAATAAATGTACAATATCTTGCAGTAAAAGTTTAACAGTAGCTTGCTGTATGCCTAAATAATAGTATAATACTGTAACAACTATTTTTAAATTGACACACAACTAAGAACTAAGGAAACTCGTTACAGTATTTAGTTTGTTCTCATATCCGCCATGTGTTGCTTCACTAGGGATCTCTCTCTTCCTTTTTGTTTTTCTTGTTGATTCAAATGACAGCTCATCTGGTGTCGTTGTCATGGATGCTCTCCAGACTATGTGCCAAAAAAGGTGTCTTCTTTTATTCAGCTGGTGTTTCCTTCGTCCTTTGATATTGGTTGGTGTTGTTTATTGTATCTAGTCAGTGTATATTAGTTTTGGTCTTATTAGATATTATTACTTGAAGCCTTAAGGTTGTATCAGTAGAAAGCAGGTTAATCTTGCTTTGGCTATCTTCGCCTTTACATCTTATTCTGCCTCCCACTCCACTGCTTGTTCATAATATTTCCTAGAGTCTAATCCTGTTTTATCCTGGACAAAGACCTCTTATATCCTTTTAATTTGTTGCAAGCATGCTTATTTCAAATGGGTCCTCATTTATACAGCAATAATTTTAAAGCAAAAAAAAACATTTTTGAAAAATGTGTGTAATGCATGATACACCAAGGCGTGGAGCAGATCCTCTGTAACTCTTTGCTCCACTCCACCCAGGTGTACTTGGCTACAGACAGAGATTGCAATTGTAGACATTAGAGTGCTTGACCCAAGAAGTACCTAACAGGCTGTATGCTGGTGTATGTTCCCAAGGCAGTTGAGAAAATCTCTCAAGCTTGAACAGGCTGGAAAAAAGGAGCAGCTACATATATATTTTTCGGCTTCATGTCTAAATGCATTAACAGATGACATTGCCTGTCATAAGTGACACTAATGGTGCAACAAGCTGTACAAGTCTCATATTTGTCATACTGGCAGAGGGTGTGGAAGGGTTAAAGAGGTTTTAAGATGAATATTGTCCTGATATATGCTTTTGTTGCACGCAGCGAGCTGGTCAGAATGCCGCGCCAGAGTGGCATATTCTCATACAATGGTTGAGTCAGTGATAAACAGTGATGAGGCAATGTTCTCATTTTTGCTTATAAACATTGCTATTAATTGCTACCCATGGAAAAAGTGCAGTATAGCGGACCCAGATTTATGACCATACTTAGCGAGCGTCGTTGTGGTGCATATGACGTCAAATGCTTGAATTCAATGAATGATGTCACAAACTAACAACGGCGGTTTCATTTTTTACGGCAAGGACGATGTTAATATTTATTTTTTCTTTCAAACCCACTCTACCCTTTACAAATGTTACTCTTCTTTCACTAGATCTTCAAAACTTGGTGAGTGTTGGTCAAAAATATTGATATATTTTATAATCTATGGACGTCAAATATGGGCATAAATTTGGGTCCGCTATACTGAACTATACCAAATTGTTATGTATACGTTTCAGTGTTATCATAATTAAATTGTTAGTTTTTTTAATATATTTTATCATAAAGGAAAAAATGTAGTCTATTTGACATCCATCCTTAAATTTTCTCCAGTTAATATAATTAGTTATGATCTAATTTACCAAATACTCAACTGGATGGGTTTTAATCCTCGAAGGGTGTTGCTAAATGATGATAGATAACAATGTTAACATGGCCAAGGAAATTGAACTAGACTGCTGCTGGGTGTACATTGTAAGTTTTTCTCAAGGGAAGGTAATGATTCACTATTGACTGCTATGATTTCCCGAGCTGCTTGAATGTTTGAAAATAAGCATCAGACAGGATATGATCTATGTTGATATATTCTGCTTTCAAGTCCTAATTATCAATAAGAATTTCTTTACACAGAGAATCCTGCGAAACATACATGTATAAACTACAGCACTACTAATGATACCACTGATATTATGAACATCTTTAGCTTTAACACAGTTTTGATGGGTCCCATGATGATTTAACAACACAGAATTCTGGATTTGCACAAGTCAAATTAAACCTAGACAAAGCTATGCACCTTTTGTTGCCACTACATGCAACTGCCTGGTTATAGATCTAAAAGTACATGCAGTACCATATCAGATCTGTGATTCAATTTCATATGCATTCACCAAGGTTTATGTAAGACGACTATCAGCTAGGAGTAGACAGAAGCAGCTGGCTTTAGCGTTACAGCCAGAGACAGGTCACTGCAGCTGTCTTGTATCGACCATATTTTATTCGATTACAGATTTGAATGAGTGGACATGTGTAAAAAGAATGAGCTGGTCCCTTAAAGTACATATGCTACACATCCGTTCCAAATTATGCGCATACGGAAGTGTTCTTATAGATTTGGATGACAGTGTACACACATTACAGTTCATTCCATTAAAGACAACCTGTCAAATTGAACCTAGATAAAGCTATACACCTTCTGCTGAACGATGCTACCTGCCACTACATAAAACTGCCTGGTTATCATAGTTATAGCTGGCTGCTCAAAGCCGGATCTAAAAGCACATGCAGTACCATATCAGATAAACTTCATACATGGTGTAAGACGACTGTAAGCTAGGAGTAGACAGAAGCAGTTGGCTTTAGCCAGTTATAGTTACAGCCAGAAATAGGTTGCTACAGTTGTATAGAGTTGACCATATTTTATTAAATGGACTGTACTGCTGTACTTCAATGCTAAGTCCATTTCTGTGAACCTGAAAGATTTCCCTGTAGTCTTGAACTTGTTCTTAGAGAGCCTCAGATACTTTCAAGACTTTTTTTCTGGAGGCTTAACCAAAGGCATCATGAACCAGATCTATGGTTATTTCCATTTGGACAACTAGATTGTCAAATGATTCATGGCTTAAATTCAGATCAGACTTTCTTTTTTGTTTATTTGCTTAACTTTTACCAAACGAACCAAGACATTGTTTTGGAGATTTTCCAGTTTTAAGATAGTATTTGGGTTTGTGTTACACTAAGAGGCGGCAATGTACTTTTGATGCCAAGAACAAATCTTATAACACAGTAGGGGGAGAACAATTATTCAGAATTATCCCTATAATCATTAATTTTGCCTAAAACAATCATAAATCATTCAGGATTTGTATTATTGAATTTCCGCATGAAGCAATAATTGGTCGCTATTGTCAATTACAGGGATGAGATACATGAGTAGGCTGATGTAAACACTTGTCATAAATTATATTAAAGGGAATGGGGAAGTGGACGTTTGCATCACTTTTATTTAAACTGCCATTCCAAACTTGCACATCCTAATTGAAGTTTATTTATCTAAGGGTAGCCACTGAATGCCTCATAAATTTTATATTTGAACTATACCTTGGTGCAAAATTTGAATATTCTGCAATACGATATCCACAAAATACCATGATTTGTTAAGATCATATATCATAGTAATATACGCACTCGATTAGATGCAATGGTGTTAAAAGACAACCTCTAATAGGTGCTAATTTAATTTTGATGTCGTGAAGCTCTCTCCTGGTTTCTAATTGGCCCCTTGTGTTGTTTAATGAAACTGTGCATCATCTTATGGCAATCAAACATCTCAAAGTTTTTTTTTGCAAATTAAAATTAATCAAATATTGCCCCCAAATTTGTAGCAAAAAATGAATGCATGAAAGGGCAGATTTTATTTGCTCTCGATTTTAACTCATCTGAAAGTTGCATCTGTAAAGACAGCCCATTATGTTGCTTCAGAATTGCTAGGAGCACGTTGTCTTTGAATGCTAAGATGCACGTCAAACTTCCATATTGGTTCCATATTAAGAATACCAATCTCGCAATACTAACTTCATAATGTTACAAAATTACCCCAATTTCTGGCTGAAGCTGTACAAAATTAACCCCAATTTCTGGCTGAAGCTGGATGTCGTGCCATCATCCTGGTAGAAACTTCCTGTTTTGAAAGTTTCCTCAGGCATGGGGCATGCATTTCCACATTTTGTTATATTTGCTTATTGTCTGGAATTGATCATGTCTTTGTGCCACCACAAAATTCATGTGCTACAAACTGTGTCACCAATCATTTTAAGTTTTAAGTCCTTGATTTGAAATAAAGAATATGTTCATGCTGTTCTAGGAAGTTTCATAGTTTTATGAAATATGGTAAAGCCAGCAGCTTCTGTCTGCTCCTAGCTTATAGTCAGCTTACACCTACTGTACCACCACTGAAAAATATAAACCATGGAAAATGTAAGAGGTATATCTAATTGATCATTTGCAATGGACATGCATCTTTTCAAGAAATATATAAAATGCATAGCTCTCAAGTTATGCATTAGATGGTGCTGCATTAACTTTTAGATTCGGCTTTGAGTAGCCAGCTGTAGCCAGACAGTTCCTTTGAGTGACAGGTAGCATCGGCTAGCAGAAGTTGTCTAGCTTTGTCTAGGTTCAATTTGACATGCCATTTTTAATGGAACTAACTGTACATCACCCCTACTACCAACAAATGGTCAAAATAACTATCGATGATGGCCTGCCACACACATGATGCACTACTACCCGAAGCTAATACTTTGACGACTCCATAAGTGCACAGAATGCCTGACTTTGAGTAGCCTTGCCTGTCATGTACTATGTACACAATGTGTGCTTTAAATAACGAAGTCATTTCACATATGGGGACTCATTAAACTTTCAAGAAGTTCCTGTGATTTAAAGTTTGGAAGCCGAGGGACTGTATAAGGAAGTGCATTATTGTGTTTTCAAAGAGATGACTGCATGCTTAATATTTTTTGGTCAACAACACCCAAATGATAGATTGGTGTATATGAATTGTCAATTATTTATCGATACATTGAAAGTATATGTAAATTTGATCTCATTATCTGATTATTCTTTGTTCTTTTTCAGGTGAGTTTTTGTGCTGTATAAATTATTTCAAGTAAGTGTTGCAATTGCAATTGCATTTTTTCACATGTGAGTATTCTTCTGTATACTCAGAGGTCACAACTCATATCTAAGAAAATTCTAGGTTTGAATTCGGTGTAAATTTCCATCTGTAGCCTAACAAATGATTTAATCCAGTAATTTGTACCCTAATTGCAAGTTCAATAGAACCTTTGATTCTGAGACCTAGAACTCTTTACAGTGTATTGTTCAGCGTAATGCAACATTTGTGTAACCTCAGTTATATATGTGATGAAACAGATTCACTCAAGACTGAGGAACGTTGAGAGGTTTTGATGCTGAAATTGATCTTATACATCATTGAATTACTTTTTTTTTTAATTTTGGTGACAGCTGCATACTTTAATTAGTATAACCCCTCTCCTAGCCAACCCCTTCTTCCAACAGCCCTTTTGTTCAGATACAATCCAAGGATAGCCAGAGGGCCAACAACAGATCTTTCGCTGCACCCATCAGTTCAATTGTAAGATGTCATTTACAAATAATATCCAGTACAAATGAGCATTGCCAAATGTATATTAACAAAGTGTGGTTGTTTATCCTGTCTCCAATTCAGGGGAAACTTGGAAACAGACAATATTTTCACAATTCGCTGATATTGTGATAGACACCTCATTTTCAATATTACCATTCTATCAGTGGCCATTGTGAGCTACACAATTCTGTTGCCATGGTAACTAATAATACAAATGAGGTATTTTTTGAAAGTGCAACTCCTTTTGTCTCAGAAAACATAAGATAGACCCATGAAACTATAATAAAAATAAATTAAATAAAGCATGCTGTGTACTAAGTGCAGTAAATTTTGATATATATCCAACTAACATTCCTTATTTGGTAATATGCAAATTAGGTATTATAATAACTCTAACTTTGATGCAAAGAGTATATGGTTGTCACTGTATCAAAGTCACTACAGTTATTCTTGATTGAAAATTATAAGAGATATTGTCAAAAATGTAATTTTACATATTTTTGAATTGGTTACCATCGAAATTAGCAAAAATAAGGTGTTACTGGCTAAAATCAAGGTGTCTTCGCATCTAAAAGTAATCTGCAAGTGATTTTTTATAACTGTGCCAAATTTCATAGCTGTATCACAAATAGCCCAATTTGGCTATATTTTGGAGCAAAACATCTGGACTCAAAGGGAAAAGAGCTTAGCTAAAATTCAATGTGACATTTACACCATGGAGTCTCTAGTGACTCCATGTGACTGCATCATAACACAAACAGCCACACAAGTGTGTTAAGTAATTGGATGTGGTGTACATCAATTTAAGGAAAACACTGTGTATTCACTTGTATTTGTACACTAATAATGATAATGGAAGTGGTGGAGATATAAGCAGAGGGCGGGGGCCTAGCTCAGAGGTAGCGCTCTGGGCTTCCAACCGCTGGGTCCCGGGTTCGATTCCCGGTCGAGCCTAAGTCGGATGGCTGTTTCATCCTTCGTCTCATTGCCATGGTCTCTGCCTGTCCTAATAAGCCCAACTGGTGCAGAAATACAGGACGTAAAGCCCTAATCCACCCACCACCCACCAGCTATAAGCAGCTTCCATCTGAGAAATTAATTATGGTTAATTTCTTAAATTAAGTTCTCCAAACTAAGATAGGATCATAGCAAAAAATCGATACTAATCTAAATCTAGGGAATCACTAGTGTGTAAATAATCAGATTAAATAGGAAAAACATACACCTTAGTTCATTTGTTGAAGCTAGCTCACAGTTTGTAGCAGTACTCAAACCGTATTTCAATGTAAACTGAATTTCTCAATATTCAATCAGTTAATTGTTTTATTATTTTGTGTGTAAGGTAATTTATATGTAATTAATTTTAATAGACATAACATTTTACAATTATCAGCTCAGTTGGGTTCATATAAAAGACTTTGCATGTATTTTTGTATCTTAAAGTGCAATATTAATTTGACACTTGTGTAGAATATAATAGAAGTTGTCTGAAACTGCACATGGATGCATCACTTCCATCATCTCATCCAATTCTCGCTTGTGATCGCTGCGGTTTCAAGCTATTAGACCACCCCACTATCAAACTGCTTAGCAATTAAGATCACCCAGTATTGGTCTTAACTGAATTCTTGCCACACTCTTAGAAATAATACTGGTGTCCATCCAATATTTTGTAAAATCAGCCAAGATATTGTTTGTGCTCAGATCAACAACATTTTTTATACATACAATCACTTTCTTAGGACAAACAATATTTTTGCTGATTGTAAAAAAAATTTAGGATGGACACCAGTGAAAAAATTAATACCACCTAACCATTAAGGCAAGTGAATTTTACAGACAGGGTGGTGTAAATGGGTGGTTTCACTGTAAACACATTACCATATATCATCCCAGCGGATTTTACTTATAAAAACGTTTCATTCTCTTTTACATGATTTTAGAGCATTAGGAATCTTCAAAGAAACTTGAAGAAAATTCATGTCACTTGCAGTCATGTTGCTGGCTTGTAATTATTCAATGTTATGAAGAATTAGATTTGTGGTAATTGTGTAAGATTTTCAATGTCATTCAATTTGTGTTGAAAATATTGGAGAGTAAAATATTCAGTAACTAAACTGATATAATTAATGTTATTTGGTTGGCTCTTGTTTCTGAAAATTCTTACTCCTTCTAGGAATTCATTAAAAGAGATGAATTTTTCACTTTGCAGACGATGTCTATTGTTACATGATGAGCATTGATGACTATCGTGTTAATAGATAAACTAGGAATATTTTGTCTTTAGTTATATATTGAACTTAATATTTTTTTTAGCCTTGCATTTCTCTGTAAATATTCCTTACTTAGGGGAGTGACATCTTTAAATGGAACATTTGCAAAAACATTGGAAATTGACAAAAAATCTAAATTGTTAAGTGTCACAAACCCCAATGGAAAGCATATAAAGGAGTGAGTGGGTGGGTGGATTAGGGCTTTTCGTCCTGTATTTCTGCACCTGATGGGCTAATTAAGACAGGCAGGGACCATGGCAATGAGATGAGAGATGAAACAGCCATCCAACTTAGGCTCAACCAGGAATTGAACCTGGGACCCGGTGGTTGTAAGCCCCGTGCACTACCACTAAGCTTGGCCCCACAAAGCAGATCTTGAAGGGCAGGCTTCACATGTGTCAGCATTGACAATTTATGACAAGAATTGACAATTCCTAACTTCTGACATGACATATTGATTAAGATGCAAACAACACTGAAGTCTGTCATATAGAATTATCGTAGTCAACAGCAATTATCAAGCAATGCAAAATGTATTCTTTTATCTAATTTGTGTTTAATCTGACATATATAACATGAATTTTGTTCAAAATTCCTCCCAGTTAGTTTCATTCAAAACGGATTGTCAAATTCAAACTGGACAAAGTTAGATAAATTCTGCTATACGATGCTACCCAGCACTCAAAGCTGGATGTAAAGTACATGCAGCACCCTTTTGTGCATGTCTATTGCACATGCATATTTATGATATATTTGATAAATTTCTTTCATTTATGATGGTTTTTATTTAGTGGAGGTATATGTAAGTCGACTATAAGCTAGTAGAGGACAGAAGCGGCTTGCTTTAGCCAGTAATAGCTACAGCCAGCTGTCCAGAGTCAACCATATTTTATGAAACTAACTGTAGCACTGCAATCAAAATTATTGTTTCTAATGATTAAATTAACCAGCTTTATGAGGGTTAGTTGATAAGCCAAACCACATGAGGTGGCTAGCGCTGGTCACAATCCTCAAATGCCACTGCTGTTTTTGAACGAGCATGGGGAAGAGGTAAACAGTAGGGATGACTGTGTAATTAGCTCTGTCCCAATTGGCAAAGGGGTGAATAATGCAATCATGACTTCTTGTCTGCCACACCAAATTACATCAGTCGCGAGAAGCCAATGAGAATTCGCGAATCATGTGACACCTGAGCTTCCCCCTGTTGGTTTGTGCTCTATGCTACCATTCAACATAAATATTATTGTGTAATATAATGTAAGTGCCATAGAAATGGCACGTGATATGGTAATTGATTAGTTCGATTTAAGAAATAGTTATTTCAATTCTAAGTCATAAGAAATGTTACATTTTCAGGAAACTTAATTAGAGCCATGATAGTATTTGATTGAAGTGAAAATTGATATTAAATTTGATTGTATCATGTGGTCAAACATAGGCAATTTTAAAACTTTCATGATTGAATAATATATTTGGATATAACATTTTCTCTTCTCTTGGATCTCATAGCTGATTAGATGCGTCAAACAAGAAAGAATAGGAAATATATGGTGGACAAAATGTATCATGTTGCATTATGCTTTAGTTATATGCAGTTTATCGGTGGTGGACACTGTGGTTAGCATAAGATCTATTTAACATGTTCTAAGAATCATTCATGCAAATATTGCATTCATGGGATAATATTTAAGCTAAGAATACCAATCAGCTTCTGCTGTCAAATGGATTTTAGATATTTTTGCCTGATGATCCTGTATGGAATTCTTGAAAATTTAGTCTGTAGCATGTGGTATTGCAGAGACATTAAATTAGCATTTACTTTCAAATCCATGTCAGACCAATTCGTTTTCATTCTGCCGATTCATTCATTTTCACGTCATATAATATGTGACATAACCTTTTCTGTGCCAACCTTTAACATTGTTTGACATGGGAACAACAAAACATCACATGCATTGTATGCCATGAGTTTGAACAACTTCTTTGTGTGCTCCTTGAGCCTTCCAACAAAATAACCAAAGAGAAAATTGTCTGGTAATTCACCCAGAAGAATATCCATATTGTACAGGAATTCGATGAATTAAATTACTTTTGAAATCCAGACTGACGCTGTTTGTAATGTCTCTCATCAGTATTCATTGGATACATTCAGAAGACATGCAGGAATAACTTTATCAAAATAAAAGCCAGTTTGTTTAATTGTTATTAAGGACCATTTAAGTTTCATTAAGCTGTCACAACATGATGTCAAATGATGAATAATTTGGACCAAGGTTTGATTTCCTCTTTCCTTCCTGAAATCTGTGGAAGGAAAACTTGGGAAAAAATTTGCAACCACAGCTGAAACAATCATCAAAGACATACATTGTATGCAATCCTTGAAACTATGACATCATGACTTTGAGTCTGGAGTAATTAACTTAATGATATTCAATTTGCCCTATTTTTATCAATATTTTATTACTTTGTTTAATCTATTAACTTTAGCTTAGCCTCTCTGCAGTGAAATGTTTTTTGATACTCTATCATGTATAATTGTAATATAACAAAAAATATCTATCTATCTATATGACAAAGGACAATTCATGTACATGACAACCTCTCACTTGGTGACAATTTGGTGTGACAGACTCGAGTGACTGACACATCCAGGATGGGGGGCCTAGCTCAGTGGTCGGGTGCTGGGCTTCCAACCACTGGGCCCCGGCTCGACCGCTAAGTTGAATGACTGTTCCATTCATCATTGCGTTGTCATGGTCACCACCTGTACTAATTAACCCATCAGGTGCAAAAATGACGTAAAGCCCTACTTCACCCACCAACCACCAATGGACACATCCAGGAGGTACATGTAAATATGTACCTTTTGTCATATAGCCACCCTTGTTCCATGCCAAATCTGGCCACTAGTTAGACAGTGTAGTCCTAACGGGCCAACACCAAGCCAAAATTGCCAACACCTTGGTAAAAAGACCTGATGTGGCTTATTGTCTGTGACCTGCTTTTGGTAAATGATTATATAATTACACAAAAAAATCTATAGTCTCCAGATTATTGGCAGTAAAGATCTTGCCTACAAAGAATATAACTCAAATGTACTCAGTGAGTATAAAAGTACCTTATGACAGCACTACTACAGGTATGAGTACAAGTTCTGGCATTGGTAGATGTACTCGACTACAAGTACCTGGGATGTTTGCACTTCAGTTCATGAGTGCATGAGTACATGAGTACACAGTAAGAGCTATGTTGCATGTTCAGAAGGCTACAAATGTAGACTCGTCCTGCAGAGGTAGGTCCCTGCTGTCCAGTAACATACAAGTGGCCATATAGCAGGCTTAGAAGGAAAGTGTACAACACAAGGTATATGAGCGGACTGCCATTTAGGCTGTAGGTACTTGCAACACTGCTGGGTGAAAGATCTGCTATCGGGTTCTGCAGAAGTGCTGCTGTCAAGTGCTATTAAGCAGTGGCACTTGAGGAAGCAATGAATAAGAAGTTTGTCAGGAAACTTCCTTTCACTCTTCTGGGTAAAAACATTGTCTTTTGAGGAAAAGTTGTGCAACACTTCTGAGTTAGCAGCTCTGGGGCAAGATAATATGGCCTGAAGATTCTAAATTAGGTCATAACATGACTGTTCCAGGTTGAACAGACGAAGAAATAAGTGACTAGTAAAAATGGAGAACAAAGAATTGTCCGGAGTTTCTTCCCATTAATGACAATGTATTTTCTTATGCTTCAAATTATCAACAAGGTTTTTTAGTGCGTTATTCTAGGTATAAATCTTAATATGCAAAATGATAAGGTACAGGCTGCTGCAAAAACAGCTGTAACAAGTGCACCTGGGTGATGTTGAACAGCCTGCATGCTGAACTGATTTGGTATTTATAGGATGTGACTTCAATCTCAACAAGACTTGGCGAATAACAAAGACATCCTCAGCCAGCAGTAGGAAATGAGTTTGCCCTAATGCACTTAATGGGTTTGTTTTTAATACTCTGAGTGGCTCAGGTCTTGCTCCAGTTGGCAATGGTTACATATTGCCATTTGCTAACATTGTTGCAACATGGCATTAGGCCCTGGCCTTATGCGAATGTGAACATCACTATCGTCCCCAGCTCATTCTTGCAACTGGGAAATATGTTCAAGAAAAAATTAGATAATTCTTTTTATCAGATTACTTGCAAACGTTGGTTGCAAATGAGCTCCTTATAAATACCTACAGTCCTATAAATCAGACAGTATTGCAAACAAAATTAGGGTTGTAGCCAACGTGAACATGATGCCAAAATCCAAGATTTAGGTCATTAAGCCTATAGATCAGTGTATACTTATACTTAAACTCCAGAGTGTAATCTGTAAGGCCAGAAAACCACTATCAAGGGGCCATCCATCTGTACATCTTCACCATACAGCTGTACGTTGTAAATTCAAATTTAGACTTAACCTCGCTCGCAAGGCCAGAAAATGCCATATCGGGAGGTGGCCATAATTGTGATGTTTTCCTGCGAGGGCTATGCACGGGAGAAAAGAGTATAACTTTAAGTTATTCTCTATCAATGGCTGTAGACCTTGACAGGCTCTTCCTGGGTTAATACATCAAAGTCAGGGTCATTTTGACCCAATCATGCTTGCTAATACTCAATATGCGCTTGCAATCCCTTTACCCTACTATACTCTCCTAGGTGGCCTTCATGTGGAGATTACATTTTCACTATCACATTTGAGATTTATGTACAATAAAAGTTCATAAGACTTTTATGAGGGAGACCTTGGGAGGTTTCAGTTAGCTTTTGGAAGTTTTTTCATAGTGCTGAATTTTGGTTATTATCCTTAATCGATGCTGCAAAACTCATTTATTGTTGACTTATGGATAGACAGATAGATGGATGGATATGGAAGGTGCAGCCCTCTAAAGCAAGTTCTTGCTGCTATCAAGGGTTGATTGATGAGTTGAGAGAGAGGAGGAGTCCACCCTTGTTACACATTCACCCCATGGGTGGGATCTATTACTTGCCTCAGCACAGACACTTGAGTACAAGGGACCGCCAATTAAACGTCTCATCCGAACGACATCCAGCTGAGATGTTGCAGTGCTCAACCAAGGCCTTATCCGCATTTGATGCTAACTTATTATTTAATGTGCTCACTGACTGAACCATAGGTACTCCTGCTGGTGAAAGAAGGGATTATTATGCATGTGATGTAAGGAGATGCTAAAGCAGCTGCTAACAGTTCTTGTATGATGTATCTTGTTTTTTTATGTTTTTGTTTTTTTAATACAATGGATTCTATTCACAAACTGGGTTGACAGCAGAGGACCAAGTGTACTGTTGTGTAATGCATATTATGCTTTGTCCAGGAATTCTACACACAATATAATTACTTCTTGTGTATATAATGTAACCTTCCACCCATGCTAATCCCTCATTCCACACTTGTGAAGCTGTATTTTGGTCAGCCAGTTCTCTTGTGACAAAGTCATATTCCCTGGAAACCCAGCTACATTTACCAATTGTGGTGAGCTCAAAGCGGAAAACATATGGGTGTTCAGAAAAGAGGAAGACCAAACAAAGGATATAACAGATATAGGCTGTATTTACCAGCTCTTGATGGAAAAAATAATTCTAAAAAGAAGTGTCACAGCAGTTTTTTCTCCTTAGCATTTTGTAGCAGCATTAGCAGCAGAAGCATCAGCATCTGAGAATACTTTGCACCTCCCAACACAAAGATGCTTTGTTGCCTGACAAACAAAGAGTCATATTCTCCAGCATATGTGGCCACAACCAGACTCATAAATTCATGTCAAATGTGGTTGTAAAATAGCAAGGGCTAGATAACTTTATTGAACACGTGGTTTTATTCTGCATCTCCTTTGATTTTTTTTAATCATATTTTTATAGCATTGATAAGCCCTAAAAAACCTGTGGCTCAGAATATGAGCCACATTTATACGAAACTAACAGTGTCATTGATTGGTGTATTGGAAATATTTCTTTGCAATATTTTGTGATTGTTGAATCTTCATTATTGTGAAATATTTGCATATAAGGATGCATTAAGCCCACATGAGCTGATATGTCACACTTTTAAACATGTCCGAGTGGCTATTGCAATATTATATTACACTGTAAAAATATACTTGTCTTTTACTATATATGGAAGTACAGTACTATATGCACTACACATATGTCTGGCCTGAAAGTAATTCTGCGGGCTTAGAGTATGGATGGACTGCCATTACTTTTACTCATGGTGACCATCAGAGTTCTGTTTAAAGTCTGCCTACTTCCTAAATCGAATTAGCCTTGCACTTAAGGTGGTATTTAAACTCCCACACTGACGGTATTGAGTCTCTTTTAGGGCCGTTGTTCCTTAGTTTATAATGGATGGTATGACATGGAGACAGGATGAGCTAATAGCTGATTGAGGTCCTAAGCCACAGAGAGTAGTTTCTGTTAAAGCAGTACCTTTATTCAACCTGAAAGAAAAATGCTTTAGTGACTATTGCCAATCTGTGTGTCAAAGATACAAGGGGTGTTAGGAAAGTTATGACAATTGTTTCATATAGACAGTTTAATTGACATAGACAGATTATTTTTGCACAAAAGAAAGTTCATTTGTATTATTAATGTTGGAATAATATTCCATGCTTGTAATTAATTACATATATATATGTTGGTTCTCACTTGACCTTGGCTCCCTTGAAGATTCGATAACTGCAATTGAACCACCCAGTGAACCTGATCAAGCATTACATGATGTGTTTTGCAACCCCCTGGTAGTATGCAGCCCGTAATACAGAATTGCATAAATGCTCCACAATCAACAACTACCATTGCATTTGTGTCATGGTGAAGATTTGGCTAGCGATGTAATAAAGCGCCATTATTAGCAGTAATAAATGTTGATGTATATGAGTTTTACATACATTCATAGCAATTATAGATTACATATTATTTGTGGCTTTCTTCTATCGCTTTATTCATAACCATGGCCGCAAGATGAGGTGGCAAGTCAATATTACTTATGTTCACTTTGGGATAATGTAATGGTCTTCCAGAAATTGCTACCAAGGTTATGATATTCTTCATCAGCTCACAGAATTAGTCAACATCATTTGCACTGATGACAATTGTCTTATTCTGTGCCACTGTTGTTGCTATATTCAATTTCCATTTGATTCTAAGCACATGATGTCACAGTTGTGTTTGCCTCAATTTCACGCTTCATTTCCTAAAGAAATGTATCGACACTCAAGCCTAACAAGATAGCATTGTAAATGCCTATCTGACATAATGGAGCTTAATCAAAACAGTTTAGCAGTTAACCGTTTGTTTGACTAAATCCAGTGTAAAGTTTGCTGTTTTTGATTGCAATAGTGTTCCAGATTACAGAATTAACCAATCAGCGGCTGTAAAGCTGCTTTATTGATAACCATGGCAGCAAGATGAGGTGGCAAGTCAATAATGCTTATGTTACGGATTTGATGGATCAGTGGCTGCAAAACCATCATGATGTCACAGATAAAGAAAAAAACTTCTACATAATTATTGCAATGATAATAACTCAATAGTCTGCAATGGCAGGCTCTACTGGTCGGCTGGTTCTGCCTGTACAAGTATGTCAAACTGAGCTTTATTTGAACTCAAGAATCTCCGTTCCCAAGGTGTGACGCACAAAGCAAAATTACCAAAGTACAAGAACAATACATCGATATCTAGTGCAATAATTAGTTCTCAGTGTTATTGTTATAAGGAGATGAGTCACAAGCTTTAGAGTCTTTGACTCACCCCTAAACCATATGTATAGGAGTGCAGTGTGCATCAATTGGCTCCAGCTGCCCATGGGAGCTTATTTAAATTGAGCTTGGGTCTAGTAAAGACTCGAATACAAGAAATGGTTCAAGATTATTTAGCCGAGGGAGAATCGAAAGCAAAATAAATTGCTACATGCATATTGGCATAGGGATAATATTTTGTGGAATGATGCTAATGTATGCAGTATTAAGCTTACAACAGCTCAAGGCAAGAGCACACCCAAGTCCTTGCAATGCAGAAAGCAGCAATTCAAATGAGACACTGAGATCAGGACGGTTTGCACTGAATAGGCTGTTGATCTCTGGGAGATTCTGGTGCTATAATATCATGGCGACAAACTTTCACTGAACACTTGCGCCAAGAATGATGCGATTTCAAGTTCTCTCTTATTTAATTTCAGCAAAACCATCAGTAAATTTTAGCCTCTCTTGTGACCTTCAACGATATAGCTCACAGACATTTGTGGGATTTGTTTAGTTCTTGTCTCTCTTGTGACCTTCAATGATATAGGTCGCAGATATTTGTGGAATTTATTTGATGGCAAAAATACAACAGTCGTTCTCTTCTTGGCAGAATGATGTCTCACTCATGAATTTTGCAACAATACATTTGATTTTGAGTATAATATACTGGAGGACTTTTTTTTAGAATTCGTATTGACTTTTCTTATAAATTATTATTGAAGCAAGTTCTAATAAATAAATCTTCTACTCATCGTTATAGTTCAGATAATGTACAGTAGATCATTAGCATTGTTAACCAGCTGAATCAGTTAATATTATTACCTCATTTGTTTTCATATTGTGCTGCAGATTCAAAATTTTGCACCAGCCTTATAAATCAACATTATTGATTTCACATGGTCTTGTCAAAATTCTCATGGTCAATTCAATCCAGCTCTGATTGAATAGGACACCAAATTGTCAGAATTATCTTCAAGGTTGCAATTCCAGGGGTGATATTGGAACATCACAGAAAGATGTGCTCATTCCAAAGACAAAATGAGGGAGAAATTCCATCTTGTAAAAAATCCCCTAATTTCCATAAATATGACAATCGCTTGTCTTCGTTATGATGGAATTGCATGTTGTAGTCTTTTTTTATTTTGGTTGAACACCATAATTGCTTGGGTTTTTCTTGTATTGGGTGCAACTTTATCATAATTCAAATTTCAAATGTCTCACTGCTACAAAGGGTGCAAATAAAAGAATGTGTGGCCTTGTATGCACCACTGGTTCCAACATTTTTCAATGTCTCAATTCTACTTGGTCAGTTTGTGTGACCAGCTGCGCAGAGGCAAACGTAATGATGTTAATAATAAGGCCTGAAGTCCACACCATGTTACTTACCTCAGCCTCGACACCAAGTATGGTGGTGGTGGTGGTGGATTAGGGCTTTACGTCCTGTATTTCTGCACCTGATGGGCTAATTAGGACAGGTAGGGACCATGGCAATGAGACAAAGGATGAAACAGCCATCCAACATAGGCTCGACCTGGAATTGAACCCGGTACCCAGTGGTTGGAAGCCCAGCGATACCACTGAGCTAGGCCCCCACCTCTCGACACTGAGTGCAAGGCACCTCCAATTTAACATCTCATGCGATTGACATCCAGCTTGGATGTAGCTCATGAAGAGTGCCCTGGCCAGGGCCTGCAATTAAACCAGGGTCTCAGGATTTTCAGCAGAGCTGGCCAATGTGGAATCCTTAATCATTAGGCCACCCAGCTGCTTATTTGTTGCTAGCATAATCTGCTTCCTGATTGCAGTTTAAAATTACCAATACAAAATTGATGTTTGTAACGGAAAAGTCAGTTATCTGTCATTCCTTGGTCTGCACACATGCACATA
The DNA here is from genome assembly GCA_932294295.1 of Alitta virens. NCBI lineage: Eukaryota > Metazoa > Annelida > Polychaeta > Phyllodocida > Nereididae > Alitta > Alitta virens. The sequence continues at coordinate 20,189,977 of OW028574.1, forward strand.
GATCAACTTCTTTGAACAGTAATATCAAACTATGGCTTGATTCAATTATGAACTACATTGCAATGTACCACTAAGTGTAGATCCTTGTCACACAGTGATGAATCCGCTTGATTGTGTTGATGCCTACCGTATGTCGACTTTTAAGTAAGAAGTGTTGTTTTTGGCTTCCTGTCTGGATGCATTACCTGATGGCATTGCCTGTCACAACTGCCACTAATGGTGCAACACAATGTAAAAATCTCTTGTTTGTCACATTGGCAGTACTAGTGTTAGGTTGGTTTACAGAGTGATAAATATGAGTACATACATAGCAATTCATACATAAGCACAGAGAAAATAATGAAGATGTGTATTTGGCTCTTCATTGGTTCTTCCATGGACGTAAAAGCCCATGGTTCTTCAAACAGAAATATCCCTGTGACCTTAAAAAAACAGGTCAATGTCACTTTCCATCTATGTAGATATCTTCCAATGTAACGTATAACTCATCATTCTAATAGCACATTCCGAAACATCTCTTCAAAACAGCATAAATTCCCTTCATGAATTCTGCAAAAAGTGGCATCTCATTGTTAATGTAGGAAAGACTAAAATAATGAAATATGGCAATAGTCGGCAAAAACAATTTTACTATGGTACACAACTAATTGAAAACATTGAAAATGACTGATTATCTTGTTACACAAGCCCAAAAAGCACTTTTTGCTTTGCAAAGTGACGCTAAGCAGGCATTAGGATACATCACTCCTAAACTTGCTCTAAAAATGTCTGACACATATATTTTACCAGTCCTTGAATATAATTGTGAGCTATAGTCCAGTCACAAACCTGTTAATAACCTAGAAAAGATACAATTAGGATATCTGAAAAATATGCTGGGAGTTAGGAGACAGACCTTATCACAAGCAGTGTATAGTGAGACAGGCAGATTCCCATTACATGTGCGACAACAGTTCAGAATAATCAACTACTGGATTAAACGGGAAAAACTGCCAGCTAATAATATTCTTAAAAAATGTTTAAACAAGCAAAAAGAGATTAACACTTCTGGTAATAACGCTTGGGTTGCAAAAATTATTCATATACTCAATGAACATTATCCCCAAAGAGACCATTTAAGACTTGCTAATAATGAGCTAGAATCCATTATTAAAACATTCAAATCTAAAATTTATGATAAATGTCAGGAAACTATATTAGCTGAAATAAATGATTCCACGTTACAGCCAAAACTTAGAACCTATAAACTCTTCAAGACTGATTATAGACTAGAACCTTATCTCTTATTAAACCTAAGCAGAAAAATGTATCATAAAATCGCCAGATTTAGAGTAAACTGACATAATTTGCGTATTGAAACAGGTAGAGATGAAAATCATATATTGCCAGCAGCTGACTTAGTCGTAAGGAACTCCTTAAAGTAGCTAATGATTACATAGATAATTTTGAGCAACTAAACAATGAAGATAGATTTAAGACCATCATGAAATCAAAAGAGCCTGAGTTGTTAAAATCCCTTGGAAAATTTCAGGTAAATGTTGATGCCTAATAAACGTTTGAGTCATCATCCATCGTCTGACATTAAACATGTTGACCATTCTGAGTCTCTGCATTATGAACATTTGTATACCATATCTTTGATCTTGTATATTTTTAAATACATGTATATACGTTCCTTTTAATTACCTATGTGTTAGATCATTTGCTATGGATAATGCTGTATGATTTATATATATAGATATAACAAGATGGAACTTCACATTGAAAACTGTACATTATTATGTTGCTATTGTATTGTAACAAATCTTTATTGTAGCTGGAACCTAGTTTATTTAATACTTTTCTATTATTCTTTAATTGTTATTGTATGTCATTTACTTTGTATTTTATGTTTACATTATGACACATATGTCATGAATGACATGAAGCTGTCGAATAAAAGATATATATATCATTATGGCAATAATAGCTGCAAACTGTGTGCATTCTCCACAGAGAGTTGAGAAGTAGAACAGTCCTCCCAATGGTTGAAATTGTAATGCCGCTACAGCTCATTGAGGATAGCAGACACACAGCCCAATTAAAACTACAATACAGCAATTGGGTGACCCTAGAAAAACAAGTTGAATATTAGTAAATATTTAAAAAAATTTGAAGGCTATGCAAAGCAAAATGCACGTTGCACAACCCATCACAATAAGTAAGTTTACAGTAGTGAATTTTATAAAGCAATGATCTTAATATTTCCGTCAGGTGGCTACTGGCAGAATGCATAGCTTCCCGCTCTAGATTCTGATTGCTTGAAGCAAGGGGACCTCAAGCAGCAGTATTTCTAGTGCATTTTAATTTATATTTGATGCCTTCTGTTTTAATGAATTTAACTTCCTTTATAAGGCAAGTTGTGTTTGTTTAATCAAACGCTAATCTTAATCAAATTGAGTAATAACCGAAGAAGGCAGACTTATGCAGTGTCAAAGTTTGAGGGGTTCTGTGGAAGTAAAGATTATCCACTCTCGATTGATCTAATTTGCTATATACACAGCTTGCCAGACAAGTTTAATTCTCTAAGGAGATTGCCAAATGCTGATATGTAATGATGTAAACATCACCAAGGAAATTGGCATAGACTGCTCTATGCAAGTTTCACTCTAGGGAGATGTCCTGATTCCTCCCAAGCTAACAGCGCACTCTCATGATTCATCTTGAAAATTATCCAAGGAGCAGTAAAATTGCCTTTATGTTGTGGAATAAGGGAATTTCACCACTGAAATATTGCATTCCATTGTGAAAATTATAGTGTCTGAAGCATGCTCTGATGGGTGCATATAACGGCAAGATAACAGGGCTAGAGATTCATGATGTTTCCTTGCCTTGCCATGCATGTCTATATTCAAAGCAGTTCAATGCCTAGAGAGAACCATTTAGAGCTGAGCCGCCCTAATCATGCTAATAAAGTGTGCTTCAGTTAGCAAGGAACACCCAAAGTTCATAGGGTTTGCCGTGTACTTACGTGCTTGGTTATTGCTACAAACACTTTTTGTATATTGTACTATACATGTGGATGTGATCTCTGCCCATCTCTGTCGAATTAGTACAATGCCAAAGACAAGCATCAGAATGTATTTTTTACAATGTTTTAAGCTGCAGTAATCATGCATTACATAAATACATCTACTGGCGATTATCTACTTCTCCATACCTATTTAAGAGTATTATAGTTGATACAATTTAGTTTTTCACAAATAGCAGCTCACCAAGTAATGGTTGTTTTCTTCATCTGAATATACCATATACCTGGCAAACTATTCACTTCTTCCTTTTCTGATAAAAATTTTCTGTAGTTTTTACAGTATCCTGCTGGCAAATGTTTGCACATTATCTTCCTGCTCAACAGCTGCATAATTACAGTTACAAGATGTTCTACCGTAAAGCAGAACAACCTACCATGAAATCTTACAAACAGCACCTTGCTGTTAATACTGTTGTACTTTGATGTTGGGCCATCTACAGTAAATTTTATGATATAATGCTGTAGTTGAAATTTACTGGTCTTACCATAAAATGCTGCAGTATCATGGTGTAGTATGCGGTGACATGCTTTATGGTAGATTTGGTCTATTTCACCGCAATTTACAGAATAAATTATGACAGATTGCCTTTTTCTTACCTCAACTGTAAATATTATAGCACCACAATATACAGGATCAATTATGGTAGATTGCAATTTCTTTGCCCGAACTGTAAATATTATACAATAGTGTAGTGAATAAATTACGATATCTTGCTGTAAAAGTTTTACAGTAGCACTATGGTTAAATTAACAGACAACTAAGAACTAAGGAAACTCGTTACAGTGTAGGTTCTCATAAGTTTGTTCTCATATCCGCCATGTGTTGCTTCACTAGTTCTCTCTATTCCTATTTTTTTTCTTGTTGATTCAATTGACAGCTTTTCTGGTGCTGTTTTCATGGATGCTCTCCAAACAATGTGCCACAAAATGTCTCTTCTTTCATTCAGCTGGTGTTTGCTTCATCCTTCGCTATTGGTTGGTGTTGTTTATCTAGTCAGTGTATATTTGTTGTGGTCTTATTAGATATTATTACTTGAAGCCTTCAGGTTTTTCCAGTTGAAGGCAGGTTGACCTTGCTTTGCCAATCTTTGCCTTAACATCTTATTCTGCCTCCCCCTCCACTGCTTTTTCATAACATTTCCTAGAGTCTAATCCTGTTTTATTCTGGACAAAGACCTCTTATATCCTTTACATTTGTTGTAAGCCTGCTTATTTTTAAATGGTTCCTCATTTATACAGCAATAATTTTGAAACATTTTAGAAAAATTAGTGTTATGCATGATACACCAAGGCGTGGAGAAAAGGAGCAGATCCTCCTTAACTCTTTGCTCCACTCCACCCAGGTGTACTTGGCTACAGACAGAGATTACAATTGTAGATATTAGAGTGCTTGACCCAAGAAGTGCCTAACAGGCTGTATGCTGGGTGTATGTTCCCCAGGCAGTTAAGACAATCTCTCAAGCTTGAACAGGCTGGCAAAAAGGGCATTGTGAAGTTGACAGCATTTATTTCATGGACAAACTTTTTTCAAACTATTGGGTACTTTTTTTGGCTTGCAGCAGGCTAGCCAAATAAGGTAATTTTTTGAAGGATGCAAATCAAGTGCATGACAGATATTGTATTTGTTGGCCATTACAGTCAGCCCATAACACCATTCTAGGAAATTTGACAACCACTGTATGCTGTAACTTTTGACTAATGTCTATTTTGCAGCAGCAACATATATTTTTTTTTTCGGCTTCATGTCTGAATGCATTAACGGATGACATTGCCTGTCATAAGTGACACTAATGGTGCAACAAGCTGTACAAGTCTCATATTTGTCATATTAGCAGAGGGTGTGGTAGGGTTAGAGAGGTTTTAAGATGAATATTGTCCAGATATATGCTTTTGTTGCACGCAGCCATGCCAGAAAGGCATACTCTCATACAATGGTTGATTTAGTGAAGCAATGTTCTAATTTTTGCTGATAAACATTGCTATTAATTGCTACCCATATGAATTGTTATAAATAAGTTTCAGTGTTATCGTAATTCAATTGTGAGTTTTTTAAATATATCTTATCATAAAGAACAAAAATTAGTCTATTTGAGATCCATCCTTAAATTTTCTCCAGTTAATATAATTATATATGATCTAATTTACCATATACTCAACTGGATGGGTTTTAATCCTCAAAGGGTGTTGCTAAATGCTGATAGAAAACGATGTTAACATGGCCAAGGAAATTGAACTAGACTGCTGCTGGGTGTACATTGTAAGTTTTCTCAAGGGAAGGTAGTGATTCTTTCCTAGCTCACTATTGACTGCTATGATTTCCCGAGCTGCTTGAATGTTTGAAAATAAGCATCAGACAGGATATGATCTATGTTGATATATTCTGTTTTCGAGTCTTAATTATAAATAAGAATTTCTTTACACAGGGAATCCTGCGAAACATACTTGTATAAACTAAAGCACTACTAATGATACCACTGATATTTCAACCATCTTTAGCATTAAGACGGTTTTGATGGGTCCCATGATGATTTAACAACACAGAATACTGGATTTGCCCAAGTCAAATTGAATGTAGACAAAGCTATACACCTTCTGTTGTACAATCCTACATGGTCAAATGTGCCTTGTGCATTTTCCATGCTTTTGGATAAATGCAAGGAAAACGCATGGCTTTTGCCTCATTATAATTAGCTAAAAACCACACAACTGCCTGGTTATCATAGTTATAGCTGACTGCTCAAAGCCGGATCCAAAAGAACATGCAGCGCCATATCAGATAAACTTCATACATTTACCAAGGTTTTATATTTTTATTCGTGTAAGGTGACTATAAGCTAGGAGTAGACAGAAGCAGTTGGCTTTAGCCAGTCATAGCTACAGCCAGAAATAGGTTGCTACAGTTGTATAGAGTTGACCATATTTTATGAAATGAACTGTACTTCCATGCTAGTCCATTTCTGTGAATCTGAACTTAAAGATTTCCCTGTAGTCTTGAACTTGTTTTTAGAGAGCCTTAGATACTTTTAAAACTTATTTTCTGGAGGCTTAACCAAAGGCATTATGAACCAGATCTACGGTTATTTCCATTTGGACAACAAGACTGTCAAATGATTCATGGCTTAAATTCAGATCAGATTTCTTTTTTGTTTATTTGCTTAACTTTTACCAAACGAACCAAGACATTGTTTTGGAGATTTTCCAGTTTTAAGATAGTATTTGGGTTTGTGTTACACTAAGAGGCGCCAATGTACTTTTGATGCTAAGAACAAATCTTATAACACAGTAGGGGGAGAACAATTATTCAGAATTATCCCTATAATCATTAATTTTGCCTAAAACAATCATAAATCATTCAGGATTTGTATTATTGAATTTCCACATGAAGCAATAATTGGTCGCTTTTGTCAATTACAGGGATGAGATACATGAGTAGGCTGATGTAAACACTTGGCATAAATTATATTTAAGGGAATGGTAAAGTGGACGTTTGCATCACTTTTATTTAAACTGCCATTCCAGATTGCACATCCTAATTGAAGTTTATTTATCTAAGGGTAGCCACTGAATGCCTAAATTTTGAAAATTTATATTTGAATTAAACCATGGTGCGAAATTTGAATATTCTGCATAACGATATCCACAAAATACCATGGTTTGTTAAGATCATATCTCATAGTAATATACGCACCCGATTAGATGCAATGGTGTAAAAAGACAACCTCTAATGGGTGCTAATTTAATTTTGATGTCGTGAAGCTCTCTCCTGGTTTCTAATTGGCCCCTTGTGTTGTTTAATGAAACTGTGCATCAATCTTATGGCAATCAAAAATCTCAACGTTTTTTTTTGCAAATTAAAATTAATCAAATATTGCCCCCAAATTTGTAGCAAAAAATGAATGCATGAAAGGGCAGATTTTATTTGCTCTCGATTTTAACGCATCTGAAAGTTGCATCTTTAAAGACAGCCCATTATGTTGCTTCGGAATTTCTAGGAGCACGTTGTCTTTGAATGCGAAGATGCGCGTCAAACTTTCATTTTGGTTCCATATTAAGAATACCAATTTTGCCATACTAACTTCATAATGTGACAAAATTAACCCCAATTTCTGGCTGACGCCGGATGTCATGCCATCATCCTGGTAGAAACTTCCTGTTTTGAAAGCTTCCTTGGCATGGGGCATGCATTTCCACATTTCATTTTCTTTGCTCATTGTCTGGAATTGATCATGTCTTTGTGCCACCATAAATATCATGTGCTACAAACTGTCACCAATCACTTTAAGTCCTTGATTTGAAATAAAGAATATGTTCATGCTGTTCTAGGAAGTTTCATAGTTTTATGAAATATGGTAAAGCCAGCAGCTTCTGTCTGCTCCTAGCTTATAGTCAGCTTACACCTACTGTACCACCACTGAAAAATACAAACCATGGAAAATGTAAGAGGTATATCTAATTGATCATTTGCAATGGACATGCATCTTTTCAAGAAATATATAAAATGCATAACTCTCAAGTTATGCATTAGATGGTGCTGCATTAACTTCTAGATTTGGCTTTGAGTAGCCAGCTGTAGCCAGACAGTTCCTTTGAGTGACAGGTAGCATCAGCTAGCAGAAGTTGTCTAGCTTTGTCTAGGTTCAATTTGACATGCCGTTTTTAATGGAACTAACTGTCCATCACCCCTTCTACCAACAAATGGTCAAAATAACTATCAAGGATTGCCTGCCACACACATGATGCACTACTACCTTAAGCTAATACTTTGACGACTTGATAAGTGCATGGAATGCCTGACTTTTAGTGGCCATGCCTTTCATATACTATGTACACAATGTATGCTTTAAATAGTGAAGTCATTTCACATAGGGGGCTCATTAAACTTTCAAGAAGTTCCTGTGATTTAAAGTTTGGAAGGCGAGGGACTGTATAAGGAAGGGCATAATTGTGTTTTCAAAGAGATTATTGATTATAGTGGTGCAAGTATTTGAGTGTCAATGATGTATTTGATTAGAGAGTCCATTTTAAGTGTTGCAACCTTAGAGTTTGCTTGACTCGCAATCAATATTTGACTGCATGGTTGAATCAGCATATCAGATTTAGTCAATATCTGGCTTTTGTTTTTGTTCTTAGTTGTCGTGAAATATATGTTTTTTTTTTAATCAAGAGATATTTGGTTAAATATGCGATGTTCTTTCTCAGGAACAACATGTAAAATATGTTCTGGTCAACAACACCCAAATGATTCATTAATAGTATATGAATTCTAAATTATTTATCCAAACATTGTAAGTATATGTAAATATGTTTTCATGCCTGATTGTTCTCTGTTCTTTTTCAGGTGAGTTTTTTCGTGGTGCTGTATAAATCATTTCAAGTGAGTGTTGTATTTGCAATTGCATTTTTGTCACATGTGAGTACACGACTCATATTTAAGAAAATTTGTGGTTTGAATTCGGTTTCAACTTCCATTTGTAGCCTACCTAATGATATAATCCTGTCAATCTTACCCTAATTGCAGGTTCAAAAGAACCTTTAATTCCAATACCTAAAAACCTTTACTATTGTTTACAGCGTATTGTTCAGCATCCTGTAGTCTAATCATGCTAATGCAACATGCCTTTCAGACCCTGAATCTTGATCTGCCACAACAGCACCTCAGAGTCAGGCTTAATCGTAGAATACCGGCAACTGACTGTGCTCCAACTATAGAATGGTCAAAATTAAGAATTATTTTCAATTTGTGTAACCTCAGGTATATATTGATGCAATAAAAAGCGCCATGATAGTGTGATGAAATAGATTCACTCAAGATTGAGGAATGTTGAGAGGTTTTGATGCTGAAATTAATCTTATACATCATTGAATTACCTTCTTTTTTAATATTTGGTGACAGCTGCATACTCTAATTAGCATAACCCCTTTCCTAGCCAACCCCTTCTTTTAACAGCCCTTTTGTTAAGATACAATCCAAGGATAGCCCGAGGGCTAGCAACAGATCTTATGTTGCACCCATAAGTTCTATTGTAAGATGTAATTTACAAATAACATCCAGTACAAATGAGCATTGCCAAATGTATATTCAGTTCTTGCAAAATTACCAACGTGTGGCATCTGATCTTTCTCCAATTCAGGGGAAACTTTGAAACAGACAATATTATCACAATTCACTGGTATTGTGATAAAAACCATATGATTGATATGAGCATAGCAATACTGTACTTTGTCACAGAGAAGCACATCTTCAGTATTGGCAATATCATTTAGTGGCTTATGGCTTCATTTGCAATATTACAGTACCACACACATGAAGCTGTAACACTTTGCACGATATGGTGAATGAGCTTGGGGTTATTTACTCATACGGTATGTGACCAGTGTTACTAGCATCACACTATGAGTTTGTGCCTCTTTCAGCTGCTGAGTGTGCAATTATAGCTAGTGTAAAATGAATTAGCCAAAGGGGCCCTAGCTGGACATTATTTAGAGGCTGTGCATGTGTCGGATACAGAAGTTTTTAGTGCAATAACAGGTCGACATATATGGGGTCATGACTCTAGTAGTTTTTACAGCCATTTACTAAGTTTAATGTATAATCATGATAATTTCAGTGATTGTGATAATATCGTGCTGACTGGAGACTTAAATAGTAAAATTGGTATTGGAGGTCTTTATACCTGAAGTTGATTATCTACCTGTGCGTAAAATATTAGATACAGCCAAAAATAAGCACGGACAGGAAATATTGAATTTTCTAGTTGGAACAAATATGTGTGTATGTAATGGAAGGGTAACGCCCCAGTTAGATAACTACACTTACATTCATATCAGAGGAAAGTAAGTGATTGATTATGTAATTATTCCTGTGGCATAGAAGTTAGAAACATTCCTGACCACTCAGTCATTCCATTTAAATTTAGCACAACTAGTGATTTGAACCAGTCTGTAAGGGAAGATATTTATCCTCAAAGATCCTACGCATCAGGTAACCCATGCTCAAGTGAGGACATTTATCACAAAAGATACCAAGTGAATTCTCTACCAACTGAGTTTTTAAATCATGATAATGCATACTTAGCTGAATCGCTCCAAATACAGAGTAATCAGGCTGAAGTGGATGCTTAAAACAAAATTCTCCTGGAAAAAATAATTTGCCCTGTGACATTTCCCCAATGAAATTTTTAAGTATAATCAGACTGATAAACTACTGATGGCATTGTTTAATAAGGTATATCGTTTTGGTCTAACTCCCTCAGTATGGAATACTGCAATTATTAAACCTATTCCAAAAAATTCCTTGTCTGATCCCCATTTACCTTTGGAATACAGGGAATAAGCATCTTATATACATTTGTAAATTGTTCTCAGGAATTCTAAATAATTGGATTGTGGAAATTGCAGAAAGAAATAACATTTATGTAGATGAGCAAAATGGCTTTAGACAAAAGAGATCTTGTGAAGATCATGTATTCTCCCTGACTTCAATCATCAGAAATAGAAAAAGAGACAGACCTTTGTTGCCTTTGTGGTTACGAGAAGGCGTTTGGTTGAGTTGATCTTAGTTCGCTGTTTTTCCAACGAAATATGCTACGTTTTGGAGGTAAAATGCTTCTGGCAATTAAAATATATACTCCGATTGCAAAACTGCTTTGAATATTAATGGGTACCTGACAGTTTTGATGTCAGCTATGGTGTACGTCAGGGAGACACATTATCTCCAACTCTTTTTAGTCTACTGTTGCATCATTGCTTTATGCCGACGGCCTTGCTATAATTGCTGCATCTGAAAATTATTTACAGTCTCAGTTATATGTGGTAGAAATCTGGTGTAAATAGTGGAGGATGCGTTAACAAAACAAATATTGTTAATATCAGAGTTAAATCTCAAGCCAAAACAAGTTATACATTCAAGTTTGACAATGAGAACCGAGCTAGTATTGACAAGTACAAATATTTGGGCATATTTCTTGATGAACATTTAAATTTTAATTCCACAGCAACAATTTGGCTAATTCAGCTACAACGGCTCTTGGAGGGATATTTTCGAAATTTCAAAAAGTTAAAGGGCCAGGATTTTCTACTTTTACAACTCTGTATCAATATGGAATAGCACCTATTTTAGACTATGCATCTAGTATCTGGGGTTATCAAAGATTTTCTCAAATAGATGCTGTATTATTAGATGCTTCAAAAGCTTTCGACAGGTGAAACTGGATTTACTCTTTGATATTTTAATAAAGAAAGGTTTACCTGCACCTATAAATAGACTTTTATTGGATACGTACACGAGACAGAGAGTAAGAACCTCATGGGGGGACACATTCTTCCAATGTTTTTCAGTGACTAATGGTGTGCGCCAAGGGGATGTGATATCTCCGATTTTGTTTACTTTTTATGTTGATGAACTGTTGCACTCATTGGAAAGTAATGGCCTTGGCTGTTTTGTAGGTCATCAATATTTTAGGAAATGTCTTAAGAAGTGACCTAAAGGAGTGCGCTCTAATTAAATTTAAACAAAGTGACTTTATTGGCAAAGCAAATAGCATTGCTGCAAATTTTTGATCAGTGCAAAAAACAGTTTGTTCAAAGTTGTTTAATCAGCAGTGCTGCAGCTTCTATGTATGTGAAGTTTGGGTACTCTCAGATCCAAGCATTAATAATGTTCACAACCTGGAGGAAAGCTGTGCAAAGAATATGGGATTTGCCCCTCACAGCTAGCTCTGCACTGTTGCCTGAGCTCATTGACTCTAAACCAGTACAGAAACAAATGTATCAAAGATGCCACAAGATGTGCACTCAAATGATAAACAGCTCAAATCAAAAAATCAAGTTTATCAGTTATATGAGTACCTTCCATAATGGAATAATAGCTATAAATGTAGCTTTCCTGGCCAACAGGGTCATACCACCAACGACGGAAGCAGTTATGCATTGTGTAGGGGTGCTAAAGGAACTATATCTCTGCCTAGAAAATAGTCTTGAGCTGCACGGGTTTGGAGAAAATTTAAAAGACTTCATAGACTGCATTTAAATTTTCTCATATTCATGTCTAATTTCTATTATATAATATTCAGTTTCTAATTTATTATGACTTCTGTATGTCTAATTATTTGTATTACACCTATATGTTTGCCATGGTGTGCAATAAATACTATATTAAGATTTTGGTACAGAATAATTAAATTTCCCTAATGATCCAGCACTAAAAAGATATTTCTTTGGGATCTTGAAAAATGTAGAGGCTCAGGTAGTTGGTCTAGTGATGTTTATAAGACTTTTACTGATTTACATTTAATTCATATCTTTCATAGTTTATCCTGTGTGGACCTGACAGTTGCGAAAAGAGATCTCCATGGAATGTATACTGCATCATATCAAAATGAAATTAAGGAGATATCAAAAACAAAACATTAATGAAGCTGATTCCTTTTTGTATAGAATTCATAATAGAAGAGAAAGATCTCTTCTTAGTCAGTTTTGCTTTGGCATACTTTCCTTAAAAATAGAAACTGGTCGCTACAACCAAATCTCACCAGTGTATAAATTATTTTTCTTTTGTGCAGATGACAAAATAGAAAATGAACAGCACTTTTTCTTTGAATGTTCTTTATTTGATGATTTTAGAGAAGCTTTTTTCGACAAAATAATAGACCATTATCCAAACTTTCCTTTCCTAAATAATGAGGAAAAATGAGAAATATGTATGAACAGTGTTAATATTAAGTCCACCGCAAATTATATCAATACATTTTTCACACAGTTTTTGCTTTAAAACTAGGTTTATTTCTAACTAATTTGTTCAACTTTGTTGCTTTTTTCCACTGCATTTATTATATTGTTTTAATTGTTATTCGTGACTCGTAAGCCATGCAATAAGCTGGATGTATTAACATTATGTCACGTTAGTAAGCATAAACTGAAACTGAAACTATATGGTATTTCTTTAATTCGAATTTGGAAGGTAAATTATTTCAATAACTTTTCAGTGGAATCCGATGATGAAGACCATACATAGAAATCAAATAGGTGTAAATATTTGCTTGCTGGGTTTCACAGTGAATTAGTGTGAAGCTATTGCATTCACGCGTGGACGTGTGTATGTGTAAAATCGTGCACACTACTCGTGTATATGTAATTACAAGCACGTGTGACACACTTGTCTATATGCCAAAACTGGCAAGTGCGTATATGCTATATCTTGCACTCGTGTACATGTAACTGATGGTTACTCGTGTACAAGCAAGATGTGACACTTGTTATTTATTAGTCAATATGTCATATTTTGCACATTCAAAAGTGCTAGATCCATCACATTGACTAGTTGTGTGTTAAATTGCACATTCACTTGTGCTCGTTATTCCATATTCAGGAGCTTTGAGAAAGAGCCTGCCAGCAACTTCAAAGTGATGAAAAAAACGGAAAGTTATTCAGCCTTTATCAGAATTAAGTTGGATGATTAATTGACATGTGTTGTTTTGTAAATTAAAAAAAATCTTCTCGAGTTTAGTTTCCAAGTCTATGAAATCTGCTGTAAATGTGCCAGTGGATCGCAAAGTATAGGTGGTGATGGGGCGAGATTGCTTTTAAATTGGCTATCAGCTACCACCCAATAGTGGATTTTCACGGAAGGTTCGCTATATTTCCACCACGTGGCTATGACAGAATACTGCAATTCTATTGGCTGAAAAAGTTCCCGCCCTTGGCTGTGATTGGCTGAAGCAAAGTGCATCCTACAAGCAGTATTTTTTAGTGCATTTTAATGTATATTTGACACCTTACCATTCAGTTGATTTTTGTTATTTTTCTGAGAAAGTTATATTTATTAAATAAGTGAATATAGTCTATGTCTGAAAAGCGAAATGAGTAATAAGAGGAGAGTAAGGACTTATGTCTTGCTGAACTCAGGGATGCTCAGTGAAAAGACTATATTTCTAAATATGGCAATTTAGAGCAATTCATTGAACTTTCGAGTCACGCTCAATCTTGAAAAAATAATTTATCGATTCTAAAATTGCGTAAACAATTTTAAAGGCACATTTGTCTCTTTCGCGTTAAATTTAAATTCTTAATAACAATTCAATTTGTCCTAAGTTGATCAATGTAATTCTTAGGCATGGGACCAAACCAGAAAAAAAACAAGGAATAGATTCTCTATAACCTCCTTCTGTAGATAGGTTTGCATGTGTTTCCATGAATTTGTGATCTTGACTCCAGCAACCACTATTAACCTGTGGTGTGCTGCAGTTGACTGCGTTGATGCCAAACATTCCTTCTCTTGCGTGACTTTCATTCAGAGATTTTATCATTCATGAGAGTCCTGCTGCCTAAGCCCTCTGTCAAAGGCTCCCTTTTTGCATACAAATAGTTTGTATCTTTACGAGAGGGCTAGAATAGTGTTATCATATGAGATAAACTAGTCATCACCTCAGCAGCAGAAATATACCATCCCTGGTTTTGCCAATTGTGACATGAATATACTATGTACGAACAATGTTTTAACTCTTTCCCAGTGGCATAATTGAGCAACGAAAAATTGTTATCACTGAACAGAAATGAGCACTGAAGAGAATGCTAATACAGTTACACATGAACAACACAAAACTGTTGAAATGGAACTGTTTTTGTGTCTCATATACTGTGTACGTGTAGGTTCATTGTTTATCAGTAAAATATGGTCGCCTCTAGAGTCTAGACAGCTGTAGCGACCTATTCCTGGCTGTAGCTAAAACTGGCTTCTGTCTACTCCTAGCTTATAGTTGGCTCACACCTACCACGCTGAAAAAACATAAATTGTGGTAAATGTAACCAATTTATCTAATATATCATTAACCTTTAGATCAGTCTTTGAGTAGCCAGCTATAGCCAGAGAGTTCTGTTTAGAAGCTGTTAGCATCATATAGCAGAAGTTATCTAGCTTTGTCTAGGTTCACCTTGATGGGCCGTTTCTAATTAAACTAACTGTATGTACCTAATCTACATTTGTATATTACCAATCAATTTAGCAACCATGGACCTATAACTAACCAATTGTAAACTATTGATTTACTTTGAATTTAGGCACAAACTAGGCTTTATCAAAAATACATCTTCATTTGATAAACGCTGTGTTATCAGGGACATTTCTTGGTCTGACTGACTTATCCAACATTTTAGTTCTGCAAGACTGAATAAAGTAGAATAATTTGGTAATAGTGGAAGATACAGCATTCTTTCCTTTGCTGATCAGTATTTCCACCCTGGGACACAAGGATTCAGAATCCAGTCAAATATCGTGGGCAGCATCTGGTCAGGCTTTTCAGAACTAGTCATATGATTTTAAGCTGGATTATTTGTCTGACAGGACGCCAATGCAGTCATATCAGTTCTGGAGTTATAAGATCCCGTCCACGTTTGTTGCATACCAAATGAACCTCTGAGTTTTAAACTTTTTGCAGCTTACCCCATAAGCTGGAGCACAGTTAACACCATTGCCAGAATATGGAAATCTAGGGATTAGGTAATATGGATAAAATAAATTTGTATATTGAATTGTATTATTTATGGTAATTATACAAGTTGAGGCAGTATGAAGTAAGTTGAAGACCTGATGCTATACATACATTGTATGTAATTCAAACAGGCTTATATGACAAGACATTTCTCTAACTAAAACCTTACATTCTACAATGGATGTTAGTCTAGACTTAAAGGGAAGGGACTTATATGATATCCTTGGCTTATAGCCATAACTGTTTGCTTTTGAGGAATTTGCCCAACAATGGCGGTCCATTTCATCAGACAGAATGTGTTTTTTTCCTCTAATCAACGCCATATCTCTGGATGCCTAATAAAATCCATGTAACAGAAGGCACACAAGTGGCACCATGAAGTACAGAGTTGCAATTGAATTAGATAATCAAATTCTTCTGGTGGTTACATCCTGTGTATAATGTTATTCTGTAGCCATTTTGAAAGCAAACAATGTTTTCAATAAGTGTTTAATGGACGTGAATGAATTTGCACTTGAGGTCATGAGGGTGGTGTTTTAATTACTTGAATGTATTGCTTTCATTTTCTAACCAACAAACTCAAATTTTCCAAGTAGTATTACATTTATTACAGCGGTTGTTTTCATAACTGGTGATTCCCTTACAGTTTGAATTACAAAAGCATAACTTTACAACTAATGTCCCATCAAGCATGTGAAAACATATTCATTGAGGAACCTGCAATAAGTACATGGCCAATTGTGCCATGTGCGTTTTCCATGCGTTTGGATAAATGCATGGAAAACGCATGGTTTTTGCCTCATTATAATTAGCTAAAAACCATGCGTTTTCCATGCGTTTATCCTTCTTATGGAAAACGAACGTGGCACATTTGGCTATGTAGTATATGAAAAAAAAAACGGGGGAACCACTGTATTACAATGACATACTTGTGAGTAATCTGCAGCCAGGAGGTATACATTTTGTCGGATCGTATACTCATTCAGGAGTAAAAGTTGATGTATCGTAATCAAATAGAGATTTTTCATGGACAGATCAGATTCTCAATTTGCTTTCTTGAGCGATCACCTTGGGGAAAAAAAACTTGAGCTTATCAACAAAACGAACCGAATGGGGGAGTCATTTTGCGGCTTCCTCTCATCTATCGTTGCAACAAAAACAAAGCAATTTAAACAAATGTCAGCATCGTGTCAAAATATACGTTAAACTGAAAAGACAGACACAGCAAAGACTAGTGTATTCCTAGATGTTCAGTCAACACACGTCTTGTGAAGGTCACGAAAGGAAAGGTCACTTGTCTGCATGCTGTCACCAGACAAAACACTTTTACCAAACAAGATGTACCTGTCAGCATTAAGTTATTTGGCTGTCTCTTCTACTTTAATTTCTTGCTATCGATTGTTTAAAATTTCCTTTGGGATGCATTATTAACGCTTTATAATTTCAAATGGAGAATTTGCATGAAATACTCTTTTATCATGCACTTTAAATGATTTGCTGAAACCTGCCTACTACACCTCCATAGATGTGCTACATCCCTAGGCTAATGTCCTTATGCATTCATATCAGAGGAATGTTATTGTTTTAGAAAAAAAAGCAGAACCATCTTGCTGTTATTTTTGTCCACTATTGTCATATCCATTGTTTCTTGTGGGAGCTCCCCAAACATTGTCTTGGAATTGAAATTGTCACGCAGGAACAATTTTCTTCCGTGCACGTCATAGAACTAATCACACCCATGAGTTCATGGTTTGAAGCATTGCACTTCTTGACAAGCACATGGGAAGGGGAATATTGTTATGAGATTTAGTGCTTGCGTTATAAATATAATTATATTTGAACTGCCTGTAATGATAATTTGGAATCAAGTACTGCCTTTTCAATAGAATTACAGTAGACCCTTGAGGGACACCATATTGTCATGTCTTTATCTCATGTATGGTGCGATGATCAATGCAGTAAGGCAAACAGCGACGATGAAGACAAAGTTAAAATTTCTGACTTAATAGTTAGGTGGCTCTATAGGGATGTTTTCTTTAGTTTTAACATTTTTTGGAGAGTGCGTGCAGGGTTTTGTTGGGGACCAGGGCTGCTAGCCATACAGTACAGCTATGTGGAGCCATCCAATATATGACAACCACATAAAGCATCAACTACTTCATTTGCTGACCCTTATCTCACCACAGCTGCGTCTGCCTCTGTCAGTCCTCTGTCTATAATCCAGGCGATGTCAACCACCAGATGTGTTGGTAACCTTGGCTTAATAGGTCCTTGGCTGGATGTTTAACATAATACATAAAGCTGATAACATTTTAAGCTTAAATTTCCCACTCATTACAATGGACTTTGCAGAGTAGACTGCCTTCATGATGATTTGCGTATGTTTGACAAACACCATTAATTGCAAAGAATGTTGATTTATGAAGAAACAGTAGACCTATAATTCAATCGAAAACAGCATTATGTACCCGACTAGCCTTTTCGTTCGGCTCGGCTATATTTTCATTTAGGCTTTATAACTGCTTCAGCTAACCAAGGCAGAAATATCTGCGTTGATGCCATTACAAGTCAAAGTTCATTTTGTTGCTGAAACCACAATTACATCAGTTAGAGTTAGTATCAACACGAGAAGGGTCTCCCAGATTGCATTAGTGGTGACAAGTATCCAATCACTTGATTGCACATGTCTGAAAGCTGTCTTGCAAACACAAACGGGAGGAAAGATTCAATTTCCCAAATGGAAGAAACGCTCCGCAATAATTAATAACATGTAGTATCCCGATTGTAAACTAACCTGGGGAAATAACCGCGTGCTTTGCAATATTGGATTTGGGGACTGTTACTAATTTAACACCAGTGAGCAGTATTCTATAATCAGCTGGGTGGTATAGTGGTAAAACTCTCAGCCGCTCCTCTGATGGGCCCGGGTTCAATACCAGGCCCGGGTACCCTTCATGAGCAACATCTCAGCTGGATGTCGTTTGGATGAGACGTTAAATTGGTGATCCCTTATACTCAGTGTCAATGCTGAGGCAAGTAAAAAGATCCCACCCATGGGGAAAATGTGCAACATGGGTGGATTCCTCCTCTCTCTCGTCTAATCAACCCACGAAAGCACCAAGAACTTGCCTTAGAGGGCAGCACTTCCCATATCGATCTATTTATCTATTTCGTGAAACCAATGGGTGATTCTATTAGCATATGTAGTATGCCAAAACCTTACTTTTGGTAGTTTTCAGCGGGTTACAAAAAGCATTTCGTTTAAAATTTGATTTACCATAGTTTTAAGTAATATATTGTGTTATGCATTATAAATGGAGTAGACAGTGAGAATCATAATTAATACAGAAACTAAATAAGTGATTTTTGTGTGATATTTTCTTATTTCCAAGGTGGAAAACTAGTTGTTTTGCTTTGTGACAAACTGGTCATGGCCTCATGGCCTACAAATGCAGTTTGAAAAGGGAATATAGCTCACAGAGACTGAATCCCAGGATTCGTTCTGGATTCAAGGCTTCCCATTTGAGTGATGGCCTCCACTCTGCAGTGACACTTTTGGCCTATTCTAATCTTTCCAGAAATATCTCGTTCACTGGAACAAAGGTGGTTGTATTTTGGCAAAGGGTTGGACAATTATCATTGGCTAGGCCTTTAAACATTGGCAATAACATGGCCAAATGTGCCAAGTGCGTTTTCCATGAGAAGGATAAACGCATGGAAAACGCACGTGGCACAATTGGCCATGTAGTCCTTGGCCAGTTTTTACACTTTGAAATTTAATTAGTTGGGAAAAATTATCTCAGGAGTTAATTACAGTAATTACCTAGGAACTTAGCATGCGACGTAGAGCAAAGATACCATCAAGGATATCACCATAGTGTCTGAAAAATCATTTCCCAAGCGGACTGCTTATCAAGTTTTGATGCAGAATAATAGCAATATATTTGCTGCAAAAAAAGATACTGTCAAAAATCAAGTAGCTTTGTAGCTCTATGTCCTTGAGAAGGACTTCGTTGCTGGAAATTGGTGTTGATCCCGTGTCAAGGAAAACAAATATCTGCGCATTTCTTTATGCAAATGAAGTGTTTTGTTGTTTTAGAGTTAGTACAGTCGTAGTACAAAAATAATAAAAAAAATATTGCAAATGTAGCCTACTGAGTACCATGCGTTAACAATACAATATATATGCAAGATAACATCTGACACATGATCTGAGTCGTTTTTACTATCGCGATAGACAACATCAGGAAAAATAAAAATGGTTTGACCAGCCAAAGTAAATTCAGACATGGACACAACACAGGGTAGTGTTTGTACAATGAAGTTGCTTTGGTACCAAGGAGAGGAAATAAATTCAGATCGGATTACAGTCAATTTCATAGAGTTGGAAACTCCAGATGACTTCATGTGAAACCAGGACTCCCATTGGCTAAAGCAATCCCTCAACCAACAAGAGCTTTGGACTCACATGACCCCAGATAGCATTCCAAATCGGCCCAACATCGTTTCTATATTGGTCACTGTCGTTACAACATCGTATTAACATCGCTGACATTGCACCGACGTTGAAACGATTTGGAATGCCATCTGGGAAGTCCTCAGGAGTTTCCCATTAAATTGGCCGTAATGTTGAGTTTCCAGAGTAACAAGAAAACTAACCTGGACATTTTCAGTGGTTACCATGGATACAAAAAAGATGCTAGTCTTACGCAGTTTGATATTTTTATTTATTACCCTGTCTCAATTAAATTGACTTTGTATTCCTGAAATTTTTTAATCTACCATATAGAAGAATAGCCCACTTATTTGTGTGAGCAATCTCTGCAAGTAAATAATCCCAAATGACGCCGTTTTCAACACCCAGCAAAGAAAAACTTGCCGCAGATGACTCAGCAAATATTGACTAGCAGGAATTGTCTCATTCAGCACACGTGTTTTGCAGCTCAGGAGAGCAGAGGTTACCCTACTGGACAGAATCTATGGCTACTAAGAATTGTGGCAGGGTCGCCGAATTGTCTCTGGGCCCCAGGAGAATTCTTGGTCAACAATTTTGCTCTTGGAAGGAAATGGTTCTTCCGGTGTTACTGCCACATATCAGGCGAGGTCGGCTATGGTATTTTCTGTAAATTGAATTGAAGTGGCCTGTAGAATTTGCCATTTGTATATTAACACTCTCACGTTTGTTTGTTGTTTTTTGTTATTGTTTTTTTTTCACTACAGGATGTTTCTCATAAAGATAAAGAGACCAAGAAAACAAGTGGATCTTGTGAGCCTGGGTACACACTTTCTTCGATGATGTAATCAAGTTTGAAATTGCATTGAGTCTCTGTGGAACAGCTGGGCCAAACAAGAAGAAGCAAAAACACAAATAGATTGTATATACAATGTACACACAAAGAGGAAGCACGAAAAATACGGTTGTTCTGTCATGAGACCCATTTCCCTGTTTTGGGGTAAGGTTAGATCGATGGCCTGATATTATCTCACCCCACACCTTCCATACTAAACCAGCCCATCTTACCCTTACCCTTTGACTGCAAGCAATTCCTAAGAGAGCCATCTAGCGGTATTGATGGTCTTTTTGGACCCCTTGCAACCCCTCCGAGGTCACACACTGTCGGGGGCATCCTTGAATTAGGTTGATTTGCCAGCCTCTGCAACCCCAGAGACCTTGATGTACCACAGGGTAAAGGGCTTTTAAGCAAGATTCTGGGGATGTTATCAATACTTGGGCAGCCTTTAGAAAACTCTATGGGCTGATGTGATGATATGGACCAGTAGTGTACCTCGTTGAGTGTACAATGCATAGCAGATATTATTTCTGGATTCATCGGAAGTGGCCGATCTCAGTAAACTGGGAAAAACAAATGTTAGTACAAGGGCAGTACAATTTGCATCAACAAACATTATGATATGTCAGTACAGCTGGAGCCGTTCACAACAAACATCCTTATAATGAAAGTCCAAACAATTGTTGAGTATTTTCAATTAAATTATTGAATTGCATCAGTAAAGTTAGTTCCATTAATAAAGCTGGAAAGGTTTTGCGATATGATGCTACCTGCCACTAAACGGAACTGGCTATAGCTGGCTTCTCAAAGCTGGATCTAAAAGTACATGCAGTACCATTTAGTGCATAAGTTTAGAGTTTATATTTTTTCAGTGGTGGTGGGTAAGCCGACTATAAGCTAGGAGTACACAGAAGCAGCTGACTTTAGCCAGTTATAGCTGCAGCCAGGAATAGGTTGCTACAGCTGTCTAGAGTCGACCACATTTAATGAAACCAACTGTATGCTCAGAAAAAAAAAATGTAGACAGAGACCTGGGTGGTGTGCGTCATCATCCTTTGTTTATTTTTCTAACAATTTTTTTTTTAAGCAGTGGCTGAATGGCACTATAAATGAAATATGGCTGTGAGCTCATAGCACAGATATGCCAGCTGGATCTTAATTCTGGTGAATACAAGTTCAGTTGATTGTTTCGGCCCTTCAGAACCACCGTGCTGCTGTCGTTGTTTTGAGAACGCTGAGTTATTGCTCAGGATGATGGGACAAAATACTTCATTCATGATTCACCATGTGTCACCCGCTCTTTTTGACAGGTGCTCGTACAATAGCATTGTCAAATACGAAGAGGTTGATGTTGTATGTACAATCCATATTTTATGTATGTTTTCCTGGCTTGGCTTTTTCCATGTAGATGTTGATGGTGAATAATGGTAATACTAGTAAATGTTTTTGTTATTGGCCGTTTTTGCATGTACATGCAATTGAGGCAAAGCTGCTGAGGATTGTAGACTAAAACAAAGGCGATAACTAAAGTCTGTGTACTAATGTGATTGCCTACACTGTGGAGTGTGACCATGTTCTCCCCTTCAGATTTGCTTCTTTAAGATGCTGTACACGCGATTTGTACAACAGAAATTCTGGCCTCTGAAAGGCTGGCTGAGCTGTTGACTGGTACAAGCAAACTGAATGTTGCAAATTTATCATGTTTTTAATTCTTTGTACAGGTATATCTAAATATGTCTTGTAGCATCCTCATCACATTATCACTGATGAGATCTTGAAATGTCTTGGTATAGACAACAAGCACTATTTGCATGGCTTACCATCTATATATGTATACTTTTGAACTGTGATGAAGGCCTATGGCTGGTTGATGTTCCTTATCACAATGGCATCTAAAACCTGGAGAATTTCATTGAACGTGTGGAACCATCATTTAGCAACCTTTTTTATTGCATACATGTCACCCATTAATAAATTTCTCCTTTTGAATTTGTCTTAACTCAAAGCACTGTTTAATGTTTGAGATATTTTGTTATCAACATTCCGAACGAACTTGTCTAAATCCCAATAATTTGTCTTCTCACTGCATGCTCCAGTCGTATTTGAAATGATTTCTAAAATCAGATAATTTTGTGGCAATCACTTAGATATTGATGTGATGCACTGGTTATTTATTTCACAATCTGGTGGAAAATGAAATTAGATGAACTGAAAAAGAGTGGGGACAAAATAGAACCATCTATAAGGATGCCTAGATGAATGACAAGTCTTAAAAGACTTCTCCAGCTAATTACAAAGCATTGACATTGCTTAATGGCACTTTTTCATTGCTTATAAATCTTTGCGGCAGACTTGTAAACTCATTATTGCGAAACCAACTGAAGTAAGCCATACATTGTAAATAATGTTTGTTCACAAAGAATGCGATGACTCCAATAAGTATATAGTAGAGGTAAAAAAGCTGGACTTGTGTAATGTTTTTGAGAGGAGAGTGCCCCACCCGGGAATCGCACCCGGGACCTAATGTACAGGAAGAGAGAGCGCTGACTATTACACCAAAGAGTCACTCGTTGGGGCGAGGGTAACAACCCTGCTAATGCCATTACACTTGGCAATATTGTATATGAAATTAATTTGTATTTTTGAAGTGCACAATTAAAATTCTGAAATTGAAGAGTTTGCTGTGAATTCGAAGTATTGTACTTTTTTTAGGTAGCCTTTTCATCTGCACATGCACTCAGAGAACAAGCCATGTTGGCTTAACATCATCTTGGTGGCGGCCGGCGGCAGCCAATGCTGGTCGGACTGCGACTCTATCTTGCATGCGGCATGCTACATCGGGACACTTCATATAAACCTATCAGTATATATTTTCTCTTTTTTTAGGCTTACTTCAGTGCAGCAAGGATGTATCTTTATGTTGTAAAAATCATAACATTTGCATGTATATGAGGTGTATGACTGAAAACAGAAATCAAACAACTCAAATTGGATATCCAATACTGCATGAAGCAATGGGAAATTCTTCAGATGTTCCTGACAGAATCCTTGCCATTGTTCTCAGGCAAATATGAGAAAGTTCTGAACATGTGAGGATATGCTAATGGCAGCATGCACTTTGCAGATGGTGAGTTGCACAAAGACAAAACCAGTCCCTCTGTTGTGCTTCGGAAGCTTTGGTTTTATCTCACTCTTTGACGTATATCTAAGTGGCATTAGTTCGAAGGTACCTAATAGAGAAGCAATATGGCTGTGTTTTGTGATTAGTTAAAGTGGGCACCTTGATGTAAGCACTCTGTGTGTTCTTAACATGTTTCATGTGTATCTTTTTCTTTAATTATGGAAGTTTTTTTTTTTTTTACTATATTTGTTCTCGATTTTTTATGTTAACTACATATTGTGTAGCATGTCACATGCTATATAAGATCAAAATCCAGCCAACATTGACCGATGTCTGCCAATGATGGTATGACGTTGAACCAACGTGGCTAGCTATCTGAGTGCATGTGCAGATGAAAAGGGCACCTAAAAATAGTACAATTTCTTCAAATTCACAGCAAACTCTTCAATTTCAGATTTAAAAAAAAACATAAAATACAAAAATAATGTCATAATTATGTAGTCTCTATGCTCAAGGTGTCTAATATTTGTCCTGAGTGTGTGTTAGTCCTAGGTTTGATCCTCCTTTGCAAGCTTCCTTTCTTTGTGACACTGGCTTTAGACACAACTGAACAAGTTCCTTCCTGGACCTAGACACTACTTGTCAATTATTTTGCATATGATTGATGCATAAGGTGTTGGGACCCTGATAACATCCTGCGTCAGCCCGATGTTGGCCTGATGTTTGTCCGATATCGCCTACATAGGGCTTACATCAATTCGATCAAATGCTATCTGGGGAGTTCCTGAAAGCAAACGGGCTAACACTTTGCTGGTAATATGACATCATGCCAACATCGGGCCGATGTATATGTTATCTAATTTACAGGTCCTCTTCCCTTACTGTACTGAATGTACACATTTATAGTTTTCAGACACATCGGATTTACAATCAATATGGCTTCTCACACAAGCTACCCTAGTAAACACACATTTATCTGATTTCTGATCTTTGCCTGCAATCTTATCCATATCTCTGCTGTGTCAAGTAACTGGGCTTTCTTATTGGCCTGGCTTGTAATCATAGGGAAGACCGGGATCGAGGCCAAATGTTAGACATTGCATGGGGTAAGATTTTGTCATGTCTCCAATCTCTGATTTACTGTCGGGGATATTATGAAACGACCTTTGGTTGCTGCACTTAATCAATCAATATGTCTGATTTGATCTTAAAAATACCCCTATCTTGAATCTGATTCTCCGAGCATTCTCTTATTCCCGGTCGAGTCTATGTTGGATGCCTGTTTCATACTTCGTCTCATTGCCATGGTCCTTGCCTGTCTTAATTAGCCCAACAGGTGCAGAAATACAGGACGTAAAGCCCTAATCCACCACCACTACCACCACCAAGCATTCTCTTCGCTGTGCATTCTGCCTCAGTGGTCTGTTTGTACAATGAAATGAAAATGCATTCACTTCAAGACCCATTTAAATTTGAGTTATTGTGATTTGTAATTTGTTCATAGTACGTCGTGTTTTGTTCAATATTGTGCCTCATTGACCATAAGCGGATAAGCGTCCCACGACAGAGGAATTGTTATCAATGGCCGCTCTATATGACTTTATAATCCAAGCTTAGGCATCTATTGATCTATATGGGCTACAACGTCAAGTGGAAGGAAAGTAAATATAGATGTATGATTTAATGATATTGAACAATATTCCTGGACAAACTTCGTGAAGACATCAATTTTGTACCCAGTTTAGTCCCAATAGATTGCTCCATTGCTAGTTTCCCTTAGTGAGTGCTGAATTATTGCCATGGGGTGATAAGGAAAAACCCTCATCCATGATTCAGCACCCCATCTGAACTACTTGACAAGCATTTTCTCAACATGATTGCCTTGCATCAAAACCCATTGTGTATTCTTATTGGCCCTACTCTGTGATATTAGGGCTATTGCAGATTCAGCAAGGCAATTATATTTCCATAAACAATGTGAAATTATAAACCATAGCTGCTTGCGAAGGTCTTGATATTTCCATGTAAATTTTAACCCTCTTAGAAATGCTACATGGACTGCTGGAGTAAGGGTGTGCTTATTAGTCTGGCTGCCTATCATGCTGCACATGTGCAGCTGCATTATATCAATTACATCAACTTGTTGATAGGGCTACTGTTTAAATTCGTTTTAATTATAAGGTTTCTTTGGGGGTTCGAATTTCTAAAGAAGGCATGCACCATGCCGTTGCTAATTTTATCAGAATGCAGGTAGTTTGTTCTATCTGAACATGTTTTGATGAAAATGGGTACAATAGGATAAAATATGTTATTTATCTATTATGTGTCTTATAAAGCTGTAGCACACATCTATCATTGTTCTTGATGTGGTGAATTCCCATTGTCCTTCTTTTTATCTTGCATCCCACAGGATCTCTGCAGCAATCCATGGTTATTATTTCAGCTTTCTCTGCTCATGGCAAAATGCTATAAATATGGCTATGACTGTCGCCTCTTAAACCGTATCATACTTATAATAAAAACACATCCCATGCTTGATAAAGATTCGCAATATTTGGAAGTAGTAGATGGGCAGCTTATCATTGACAGTAAAATTGATTTAAATGATGCAACCTAACTGTAAATGCTACAACATAATTGTAAATGATACATGCTACAACCCAACTGTAAATGCTACAACCTAACTGCAAATGATACAACCTAAATGTAAATAATACAGTCTAACTGTAAATGCTACAAGCTAACTGCAAATCCTAGAACCTAACTAAATTCTACAACCTAACTGTAAATTCTACAACCTAACTAAATTCTACAACCTAACTAAATTCTACAACCTAACTGTAAATTCTACAACCTAACTAAATGCTACAACCTAACTGTAAATGCTACAACCTAACTGTAAATTCTACAACCTAACTGTAAATTCTACAACCTAACTGTAAATGTTACAACCTAACTGTAAATTCTACAAGCTAACGGCAAATCCTACAACCTAACTAAATTCTACAACCTAACTGTAAATTCTACAACCTAACTGTAAATTCTACAGCCTAACTGTACCTTGTGGCATAAAGAAAACCTTGACAGTGAAGTCTTTGAAGTAATGTATTAAACACGACATTTTAATTTCCTGTCATGCTTATGGTATTGTCTAAGTTGAGCTTACACTGTGCAATGTATATGTTATTAGCTGCCTTGTGCTCTGAGTACAACTTAAATATTAATGTATGCTTTCCTTCACTAAGCCAGCATATTGCGTACAAATTTGACGTGATTCTGTCCTTTGCATGCCATCTATCATACTGGTGTAATGCAATTTTTTTTTTACTGTTGACAGAGTTGTTTTTATTGGTGAGGGAGTGTATGGGCCTACTACACTCTCATACACGTGCTGTTATCTCTGCATGTGTAAGAATTTTTCCCGAGTGGGAATCGGACTCAGGACCCTGTGACTAAAAGCCAGAACGTTAATCATTGTACCAAGGAATCACTCTCTGGTGAATATGCATAAATAAACAATAAAACAATCAATGATGCACAAGTTATATACACTATTGGTATACTCTATTGATACAATCTCCATTCACCGTATGGACTTGTAAACATGTATAGCAGTTACTGTTATAGATCAAGAGATATTTCCATACTACATTTATTATTATTAATTGATATGAGGAATATTTATTAAAATATATTTTATATTCCAATGTTCCCATTACGTGATTCATGTCCCCCCAAAAGGCAAATACGCTGTCATCAGGTTTTCTACAATGTAATATATGTACATGGCCAAATGTGCCATGTGCGTTTTCCATGAGAAGGATAAACACATGGAAAACGCACGTGGCACAATTGGCCATGTATATATTTTTTTATTTGTTATATGGTAATAAATTCTTGAATCTTGAAATTGGGCAGGCCAATATTTTGTACCTTGTCCCATCTTCACAGACAACACCATGTCGCCACGGCAGTGATAACTTCCTAAAGATGCATCATGGTCATATCTGGCTGATTGGACATGACAAGTTCCCCCAGGGCTTTCTCATGCCAACAAGACAGGCTGGCATAAAAGATCACATGTGACATGTCTCATGTCATTAATAATCATAACTAGGGTCCAGTGTCATGTCAAGACATGCAAGAACGGATATGAATAGGCATCCATTTTGCATCCATTTTGCATCCATTTTGCCTGGCATGGAGTTAGTAGATTCATAACCAGGAGTCACTGGAAGTAGAATTGTAACACTGCCATTTCACAAACGATGTTTAATTTTGTTACAGTTGAATTGGCTTGGCAAGTCATGTTTCAGCTGAATTTTATTGGCTATCAGCGGATAAGATGCTCTTGAGGAGTGAAATTTAGCAGTGGAAGGTTTTAGTGTACGTCGTGATAGTGAAATGGTAGCCAGAACAGACCTACATTGCATTAGATGTCCTGTGGATAGGGGACTTGTAGATAAAGAATTAGCAGCTAAGATCCAATTCTAATAGCACACAGTGCAAGGTGTTGTGGAACCTTTCTTGGAGAAATATATCTGCTAGAAGAGAAATATATCTGGTAGTAGAGAAATATATCTGCTAGTAGAGAAATATATCTGGTAGTAGAGAAATATATCTGCTAGTAGAGAAATATATCTGGTAGTAGCCGCTTCAGAAGATATGACTCTTTAGTATATTAAATATAAAGTGAATCTAGACAAATATTCCAAGAAACACTTTTATTATGAAAGCCTTAAAGGGACGTCAAGTTGCTTGTGCGAGGTATACATAATGCAGGCATGATGCGTGCTAATTTCTAGTGAACTGCGCTAATTTCTGGTGGACTGCGCTAATTTCTAGTGAACTGCACTAATTTCTAGTGAACTGCGCTAATTTCTGGTGTACTGCACTAACTTCTAGTGAACTGCACTAATTTCTAGTGAACTGTGCTAATTTCTGGTGGACTGCGCTAATTTCTAGTGAACTGCGCTAATTTCTGGTAATTTCTAGTGAACTGCACTCATTTCTAGTGAACTGCGCTAATTTCTAGTGAACTAAAGATCATTTCTATGAACTGTGTGCTAACTGTGCTCGGAGTAAGCCGTAATTTAGCCTGTCCACCCCAGCAGTCCGCCTTTGCTGGCACTTCAAGCACACTTCACACGCATTTTCGGTCACAAAATTCGCTCGGAATTCACTCCAAATTAGCGTGACATTCACTCTAATTTTGGGCGAAATGAGCGCAAACTCCAAGCTCATAACCCGCAACACGAGGTCCCTTTTATTCTTTCATAGTATTCAGACATTCAATAACTGCATGTACTTTGTGATAATCAAAAGCAAAGAAATAGAGCAGAGAAAATGTGTAGGTCTCTGATAAACACTATGTTGACGAAGTAGAGTAAAATATCAGG
This sequence comes from Alitta virens, assembly GCA_932294295.1. Lineage (NCBI taxonomy): Eukaryota > Metazoa > Annelida > Polychaeta > Phyllodocida > Nereididae > Alitta > Alitta virens. Next base: position 20,219,343 of record OW028574.1, read on the forward strand.
ATCTAATCAACGTGTTCCCTTCATCTGGTTAAGAAAGTCTTTTCCTTGACTTTCTCATCAGCCAGTCTCTTTGGTAAAAGGTGTTCAAAGTTTCGCCTCTCCCAATCATCTACTTTCGGCGCTATGACTCGCTTTGATGGGCACACCACAGAAGCTTTGAACTATTTACTCAGACTTTATGCAATATACATGGCTAAATAAGGTAGTGCTCCAATGATCCAATCTCTTTGATGTTGTGGCAGTGAGGGTCTTCCTGAGTATCATCACTGATCTTCTGCAATATATCAGATGTTTACTCAAGAGCAATAGGATGAGATTGGTTTCATGTCATGTGATACGACTTGTAATCTTGGATGAACAGAGTTGTAATCAAGGTTAGGACCTTATTGGAGTGTTTTCGTTTCTTATATGGTCTTGTATTGATCATCTTAAACATTTTTTTTAGTGAGTCTGTTAAATTGTTATTATATATTGCAGTCACGACTCCTGTTTTTTCGGTCTATTTTATTTTAATGCTTTGTCATATGTTTGTTTAATACTGGCAGTACTAAGAGTGGAGAACCAAGATATGATAGGTAATACTTGTGATCCACAGTAAATACATTAAGTTTAAATTAAGTTCAAATTAATATGTATTTTATCATGATGTAGGTTGAGAGGAGCAGTTCATTTTCATGGCTGTACATTGAAAAGTTATGTAGTTTCATAACATATGGTTGACTCTATACAGATGTAGCTGCTTTTGTCTACTCCTAGCTTATAGTCGGCTTACACCTATCTAATCAAATCTATCTAATATTTCATAAATATGTATGTACAATGGACATGCATATTTTCAACAAAAAATGGACAAATATGCAGAACTCTCAACTAATGCACAAAATGGTGCTACGTATTTTAACTTCTAGATCCGGGTCTAGTAGCCAGATATAGCCAGACAGTTCCGTTTAGTGGTAGGTAGCATCGTATTGCAGAAGTTGTCCAGCTTTGTCGAGGTTTAATTTGACAGGCCGTTTTTAATGAACCTAACTGTACATTGAGGAATGTGTTATTATAATTATAACACCATTGCACGGTGGACCAACCAACAAACCAACGGAGCATTGCTGACCGTTGGCCCCAAGCAACTACAGAGGTGGTTAATGACACCTCTCTGAGTGTACTGTCCCCGGGGCAGTCGTGTTAAGGTTAATGAAACCTGCTAATGTGTTAATGGAAACAGGGAAAGGTTGGCCAGAGTGATTAGGCACCTGGAGATGAAGAAACGGCTGAGGATCAAGAGGTCAATCCCTGCCCTTGACAGATGTGACTGTGGGTAAGAGATTGATATTTCCCTTGCACTTACTTTAATCCATCTTAGGAAATTGAATGATGCCCGACAGCCCTGTTCTGCACGAAAGGTTTAGGTTTATTTTTGCATGTGTCAGATCAGATCTGATGGGTCAGGGTCGCCTGGCGTTAACACTCTGCACACGACAAGAGGTCGGGCATCTAACCCGCTAATAGCCTTGTCACCAAGGGAAAATATGCTTACCATCAGAGTCAGCATGACAAGAATCGACAAACCATTTCTGGTCACCAAATGGTTTTAAAATGTTCTGAATTCTCGGATGTATAAAACACCACAATGCCAGCAAAACACACTGGGTGTATTAAGGTGAATAGGATGAGTTTACAGCTGTATCTCTTGCATAGTCAATCCGGCGACAAAATTGCCTATCACATCCCAGTAGGCGACAGCTGTTTTGTGTCTATTCCGGTGTGCTGACAACTGGATTGAGTAAACAACACACTTCTCAAACTACTAGATCCCCCAGCCCCATTACCAATAATGAATGCTGAGCTAAACCCATGCTCATCATTACATACACTTACTTCGTAGCTTAAACTTGAGCTTGCAGCAGCAGTAAACAATGGCACTTTGACCAACCCGTGTCATAAGACTGCTTTCTGTGGCCAAACTTACAAAGTCCAATGAACAAAGGAAAAAAACCATCTGTAAAGTACAAGGCATGAACTTGGTATGTGAACCTTGCTCAGAACAACTCATCTTGGAGACGTGGGCTTTGTTATGGGAACGCTTGAACAATTTTTCAAGCTTAGGTCCTTGCAACCAAGTGACCTTCACTGCAATTGGAGCCCTGATTCATGTTCTCTGAGATAAGCCATCGTGCCTAGGTGGGTGGAATGAGGAACTGTGGAGCGAACGTGTTTGGTAGGTTTCTTGGCCTGCTCATGAGCCAAACATGCTGATATGCTGATATCAGCTGAATTAATTAAGCTACGAAAGATATTATTGTTATGCATAGATGCGCAGCCCAGTGGTTAAGGTGCTTGCCTTCAAATCGAAAGGTTGTAGGAACTGAGCAGATCCTCCGCAACTCTTTGCTCCACTACACCAAAGTGTAAATGGGTACTTGGCTTTAGGCAGTGATGATAGAAATTGTAAATGCTTATCCCCTGCAGGTAATTCTGTGTGTAACGGGCTGTATACTCCCCTGGGAGTTGAGAAAGGCACAAGCTTGAACTGGCCTGCCAAGGGTGTAATTGTAAAGTCAGTTGAGACTGCTTGGACGGTGATAACTCGGACTATAAACTCCATTTGCATTTACATTAAACATGTGTTCATATGTTTCCTATTTGCTTTGTTTTTTTCTGTAAATTGTAATTGTTATTGTCTGTGGGTGCTAGTTACCAGTCAGAGGAAGTTGGTTTACCTGAAATTACATGTCGCGGGAGTTTTGGCGTAATTTAAAGACCTGCTTATGCCAAAACTGTGTCGCATGACAATACTACTGTATGACCAATTTCCTTGTCTAGCGATGAATTTTAACAAAGTTATTAGCGATTTTTGATTATCGATAAGATTCGCGCCAACTCGGCATATGCACTGTCCTCTAACTGTGAACTATCGTCCACAATGAATAACCGATGATAAAAGCTAAAGTCAACAGCTCAGTGGCTTGGGCATGTGTAGCTTAAATGTTTATTTTCTTTGTTAATCAAAACCTGATTTGCAGTATTTAGCATATACATCTCATATATTTCATAAGTACTTTTGAAAATGTCAATATGGATGGTATGCCATCTAGTATAGAGACTTAAAATGCTTATGCATTGTAGGTTTTTATTCTTTGTTCATTGGACTTTGTAAAGTTTGGCCACAGAAAGCAGTCTTATGGCATGGGTTGGTCAAAGTATAGTTGTTATATGTTGGTCGGTTGTTTTAGGTAGGCATTATCCACATCCTTTTTGGCTAGTCGATGTATGCCATGACAAGGACTATGTAAATTTGCAGGTCTGAAGAAGAAATTTGGTCAACGTCCATGATCCCAGGACGTAGAATTTGCAAAATCTGGCAATATATCAAGGTAGTTGGTGACTAAAGTGGATGGGCATGGCGAGTGAGCACGGATGAAATAAAAACCATTTTACTGGTCAGTCTTGGACAGCTCGTAGAACACCCGTGAAACACTCAGCAGACCTTCGTGCCCATCCATAGCCCATCAGTAACCCATCCATAGCCCATCCTTGTCCATCCGTAGCCCTATCCTCATTACTCGAATGGTCAAGAGTGACTCACGGATGCCTCACAGATGCTAGGCAACGGACATCCGCTGTGTGGCTACGGACGTCCGGCGAGTGGTCGACGAATGTCCTTCGAACGCTCGTCGAAAGAATTCATACGTGATTAACAGAGCCATGAGTGAGCAAGTATAGCCCATTTTCGACATCCGTGGTCACTCGTAGGTCTTATCCGTGATGGTGTGAACTAGGCTTCAGAGTGGGGAAAACACACAGAAAGCTGAATCCATTGCTTTTCTGCTAATATTGACACAGGGCACAGAAGCATTTTGTTGACAGGACAGCTTTTATGGTGTTTGGTCAGTCTTGGCCACATAAATACTTTTAAATCAATGAACATCCATGGTATTCTCTTGGGGTCATTTATGTCTGAAAGGTCATTTTGCGCTTCAGAAAAAAAACATCATATTGTGTCTATAGTTATCTTTATTGTTATACAACCAGCAATGCGAAAACCTGTAGACTTGTGCTTTGTTGATTTTACTAAAGCATTCGATTACATTAATAGAAATGCTTTGTACTACAAATTGATGCAGCAGAATATTGGTGACAAAATGCTCAAGGTTATCATTAGTATGTATGATAAGGCAAAAGCAAGAGTAAATCAAGGTGGTAATACCGGTGGTTCTATTGACAGCAAATGTGGGGTATTACAAGGTGGAATCCTCAGCCCAAAATTATTCAATGAATTTATGTCAGATCTACCCGATCATCTTGAAAAATCAGATGGAATAACATTAGGTGATTTTACTCTTACACATATATTGTATGCCGATGACATCGCACTTGTAGCTGATTCTCCTAATTGCATGCAAAATAGTATAAATTCACTTCATAATTACTGTAAAAAATGGCACCTTATTGTAAATGTTAGTAAAACCAAAGTGATGCAGATTGGTAACAAAGCAATAAGCACCTTCTTCTGTAATGGGGAAAAACTAGTAAATGTTGACAGCTTCAAATATCTTGGCCATATGCTTACTAATAAGCGTAGAATACATAGCAAGATGACGGAATACCTCTCAACACAAGCTCATAAAGCGCTCTTTGCACTGCAAGGTGATTCAAAACAAGCATTAGGAAAAATCGATCCCATGCTATCTCTTCGAATGTTTGATACCTATATTTTACCTATCCTGGAGTACAATAGTGAAATATGGAAAAGTGAAAAATCTATGCCTGAATTAGAAAATTTGCAACTTGCATATCTTAAAAACATATTAGGAGTTAGAAAACAAACACCATCTTTAGCAGTCTATGGTGAAACAGGTAGATTCCCATTGCATGTCAGACAGAAAATTAGAATGGTGAATTACTGGATAAGATTGGAAAGATCACCTGATGACAGTTTACTTAAGAAATGTTTAAATTTTCAGAAGGAAATTTATGTGAATGCAGTAAATGGAAATAACTGGTTCAGTAAAGTGTGTCATGTATTAAATAACTGCAACATTGAATATGATATTAGTAACCTCAGAAACTTTGACATTGATAATATCTCTAACACAGTGAAACTAAGACTCTATGAAGCCGAACATGAGCGACTTATAAATGCAATAAATGACAGTTCACAACAACCAAAACTTAGGACATATAAACTATTTAAAACTGATTGTAGAATAGAACCTTATCTTGAATTGCAACAAATTCGCAAAGTGTTAACTAAAATAGCTAGATTTAGGACAAGTTCACATAGCCTGAAGATTGAAACAGGTCGACACCATAAACCAATAATTCCTGCTCCAAATAGAATATGTGAAAAGTGTACGTTAAACTTTGTAGAAGACGAAATTCACTGTTTGATTGTCTGTCCTGGTAATGAGCAACACCATGTTAACCTTTTTTTGAATGCAACTAAATTTATTAACAACTTCTTGTCTCTAGATGATATAACTTTTGGATGAGAGTTCATTCAGATGATACTACGCAGTGGCCCGGGGTTAAGGGATGGGTTCCGGTAATGATGCCTTAATGCGTAAATGGAAAAAGGTTGATGTTTATTAGCCACAGGTTCATTTAAGACTTGGATCTGGGGGACTAAGATGAGATAAGATTGCTGGCTGAGATGATAGAGAGTGTTCTTGATGTAGTTGGATGATCTTCACGTCATTATAGATGGCAGATTAACTGACACGAGGACCTTTAGATCACAGCTGACTATCTCTGTTACATCTGAATGTAAATTGGCATGCTTCCCAGGAAGGCATTTCCTTGACATCAAGGAATTTGGAGAAGTTTCAGACATAAACTGATTTGCACCTATTAACTGTCACGAATGGTGCTTACCACCTTTTTTTATGTATAGAAGTCTTATTAAATCCTGAATTTGGTCCAAGTGAGAGTCTTCCTCTTCTGTAACCAAATTTACAAGTCTGGCTCCAGATATATGCCTTATGGACACACTGAGGAAGTACAGACTTACTAAGACTTCGAAGGATGGGGGCCTAGCTAAGAGGTAGTGCTCTGGGCTTCCAACCGCTGGGTCCTGTGTTCGATTCCCGGTCGAGCCTAAGTTGGATGGCTTCCTCCTTCGTCTCATTGCCATGGTCTCTGCCTGTCCTAATTAGCCCAACTGGTGCATAAACACACACACTAAGACTTCGACATTAATCGTGTCATATTTTCCATTCAGTGGTGGTACCCACTGCAGTCCTCAGCTGATGGTGTATATTCTCATTTTGCGTGAGTAATTATCAGTCTAATTCAGTGAACATAACAACATTATCCAACCAGTCCACTGACCAAACTTGTAGAGCTGCAAAGACTCCCTAGCAAATGGATATGGACAGTGCAGCTCTTCCTTAATTACCCAATGCCATCTGAGCAAAATAGGATAGTGGATCTTATAAAGACTTTTTTTCGCTCAGAAGAATGCTAAAAGTGTCCACTTTCTTCAATAGGCACAGAAGCAGACTCCATTCCAAGAGAACTACTAATGAACCTAAATTTAGGACGGGAAGGCACTGAAAGGGCTTTGTAAAGGACTGACTCAGTCGCCAGTCTCTCTCTCTCTCAGTTGCTGGCCAATGTCCAGTGTATAGTATATGTGTGCTTGATAAAGCCATCTTGCTTGCCTATGGGTATTTATGATATTATCATTATGGACACAGTTTCAATAAAAATAAATATTGTTTGTTACATTACGTCTAACACTTTTTGAAAACTTGTGAAGAGCAGTTGTCGTGACGCCATTATGGAATACTAATGCTGTTTTAATTTTCTGAATGTGTTTTTTTTGTCACAGTTTTATTTTAATTTTTTTGGTGCTATCATCAATTCTGAATGTCGTGGCCAATATGACGTCATATAAAATCGTGACTTCTATTCTGAAGTAACTAAAAAAGGCTGAAGCGATTTATTTGTGAGATCATTTTTCACGTGACATTTGCTGTTGGGAAAATCATGATAATCTTTATGTGTGTGCTGATTTAAGTATTAATGTGGATCATTTAAAATGTTACGAAATATTGTCATTAGCTACATCACCGCTGCTGCACAGACTGCAAACATCATTACGAGTCACCTACATTTAATTTTTGCAAATGAAGATGAAGCAACAGTAGCAGTAAGGAAAATTATACCAGCGCCAAGTGCCAAATATGGAGCAGGATAAAAGCCCCATGTAATGCCTTTTACATCACCCTGGCCATGCATCTTGATCAAAGACATAATAAAAGAAGCCAGGGTGATGGAAGGACCTGCAACTGACATTCTTGATGCCTGCTTAATGCTTTGCCTTACAGTATCGGATGAGAAGAGATGTGATAAGTGTTGGTTTAGTGACTGATCCAGCATGACCGGAACACATGGCTTAGTAGTAAAAAGTAGAAAAGCCTTGATATAATGGTATTAATTAATCTATTACCTCAATTAGAAATTCTTCAATAGATTATTTTGCAAAATTATTGAGTATTTAAGTGTTCTTTTGTTATTTGAATGATCAATACAGTGTGGCTCAAATTAGCTCGCAGGAATTTAGAAATATTATCAGGGCAGATACCTTAACTAAACGGATGGAAAAACGCTTGGTTTTCACCTCATTATAATTAGGCAAAAACCATGCGTTTTCCATGCGTTTATCCTTCTCATGGAAAACGCACGTGGCACATTTGGCCATGTAGATACAATGTATACTCCATAATATGTGAACAAATATAAAGATTTTCTGGAACCAATTAAAAATATTTTTGCCAATACTTCCTGGAACCGTCTTGCTGTACTACAAGGCCAATGAAGTCGAGTAATATTTCAGGAAAGAAGCCTGCGAGTTGACAAGACAAGCAGGCCATTTGGTTTATGTCAGGCTCAAAGGATGCAAATTAACCTTGACACCGAACATCTTTCTAGTGTGTCTTTGCGTCTTTCAAATATTGCACAGGCTGCCTAGATTCTTGACTTTTAATCTTTTATAGCCAATTGAATTACTCATAACATTGCCTTCCTGTAGGCGATATAAGAAATACAAAGTGTATTTGAGTGGACATTACTAATGGCAATTACTATAGTCTTATTTTCTGTACATAGACATTAATTAAGTTCCGGCTGGGAAATAATTAAGGCTGAAGTTATGATATTAGATCTGAAGCACAGAAATATACTTTCACAATTATGTATTTTGCATTTTGTTGTCAATCCATGATTTTAATTCTAGTGGTTAGATACTGTAGGACATACAGTAAACAGTATTTAAAGACTCTAAAGATTGTGATAAGTTTCTTACTGCAATTTAACTCCATGGAAGTACACACAAGTTAATTTTGTCAGATTAGCTTGTTTCCCCTTAAACTTATTGGCTATCAAGAGGTATGACGTCATGGTCTATGGATGAGTGGTTCCACTTCAGTGAGCAGCTGATCCAGATGATTAGAGAAAAGTGAATTACATATGCACACATGTACTAACTGACCTACCTGATGTATGCATTTGCTTTCCACCAATTACGGCAGCTGTACAGTTAGTTCCATTAAAAATGGCCTGTCAAATTTAACCTAGACAAAGCTAGACAACTTTTGCTATATGATGCTACCTGCCACTAAACGGAACTGTCTGGCTATAGATGGCTACATAAAGTCGGATCTCAAAGCGCATGCAGCACCATTTCGGGTATAAGTGCGAGTTACGCATATTTGTCTTTTTTTTGGTGTTGAAAAGATGCATGTCTGTTGTACACATATATTTATGATACATTAGACAAATGTCTTACATGTACCAAGGTTTATGTTTTTTCAGTGGTGGTAGGTGAAAGCCGACTATAAGCTAGGAGTAGACAGAAGCGGTTGGCTTTAGCTACAGCCAGGAATAGCTCGCTACAGCTGTCTAGTGTAGGTAGTTAGTGAAAGGGAAGTAAGCCATGTAGGCTGGCAATACATACAGGTAGATATTGTAGCTTGTTATATATGTAACCAATGGTATTTTATATTTATGCCATTATGGCATTGTCTATTTCATCACATCAAGGAACCACCCAACATTTCTTTTGTTGCTCTTGCCTAATATGTCCTAAAATTTCACTGTAATGTATTACCATTGACGAATATCTATTTATATATTATTTACTGAAAGCCATGGAAATAAGGAAACAGTTACTTTTTGTTATTTAGACGTCTTGTATTTAAACACTGAAATGGAGTGACATATAAGCTCTTATGCATGGGGCTGGGTCTTTTATGTTTCCACGTATGATGTATGTATTGTTGTAATGTAAAACCACATGTCAATAAAGATAAAAAAAATTATATATATATATATATCCATATATCTATCTATCTTTCGATGACTTTGACTCAAACTGTAAAAGATTGCCTGCTAATTTTACTAATGGTTCAGTCATGCTCAGCATATATTGTTATATATTGTATACTGAATGACCTTTAATTACTAAAATGCATTAATATCTATATTTGGTCATGATTATTTTTAATCTTGGTCAGAATTACAAGTGCTATATACGATATTTTCGGTAGAACTGGGTTGTCACAGTATACACTGTAGATGAAGTTAGAGACTCGCGCCCAGAATGATGGTTTCTTTATGGGTCATATAACGTAAGTAGACCAGGGCTTCCCATTACTACTACAGCCTACACAGGGAACACGGGGTTAACTTATCCGCTCAGTGACCAATGCTACAGTCCAGTTAGCCATGATCACTTTGCTAGCCCTCAAGTTAGATTCTGGCTGGTCGAGCCGAACAATCTATCTTGTCATGTTTCATGGTTGGCACTGTTGGTTAAATCTGAATTTTACAACATGACATGGAGGTACCATCCATCATCTTTCAGATAGGGCACCAATTGACAAACGACTCCCAAAATGACAGAGACCTGATTGCACCAAAATTAAATAAAGATCTCGACAGCTTCACGTCAAAGGTTTTTCAGTTCTATTTGTGGCACTGAATTTCGGCTTGAAGCAACATATGACAGAGACAGCCCTATATTTGTGCGTCAGAACAGGACATTCATCTTCAATAACATCGTCTCAGTGAAGAGACAAATGACATTTTTTGAAACAAACGTAATTTTTCCCACATCCCTTCGTGAGGCGTCCAGGCGGACACTCTCAAAATCTTCCCTGAAAAACCATTCATATTAATATGATATATCCAGTAATGTCACAGTAAAAGGACTCAATAATGGAAAATATAAGTGCCTTACTTTGATACATCATATGCAGGTTATTTCCTACATCGTTTAAATAAAGGATTAGCATCGCACCTGCCAATTCAATGGATTCTAAAGTTCATGCATTTCAGTGAATACTTGTATTCTATGAAGTGAACAACCCAGCACTTATAAAAATTTAAAATAAATGTTGTCATCCTAACAATGGAAACAACCAATTTTCTACTCCGCCTTCAGGGCCAGCCAAAGAAATATATTGTTCAGTGGTTGCACTTGCTCAACTGCCTGCACTGGCTGCGACTGCATGGACATGTCACGCAATGATGGCGATATGTTAGATTTAAGTGTTGTAGATAACTGAGTCACTTCATGGTATCTTGAAGCACATCGCAAGGAAATACTTGTGCTCATAGTGTGATTTTCAATTAAAACTAAACGATTTTTGAGTATGAATTATGTTTTTCTCACATGATTACTTTTGGCTGAGTGGTTCTGAACTGAACGTTAGTTTAACATTTTAGCACATTTTTCTGTCCATTCTCTATTTCCCCCCCCCCCCCCCAATATTTATCACCGTAATTCAAGGCATAGTAATGGCCTGATTAACCACAGATCCATCCGATATCAACAGATTACTATGGACTGCTTCCTGGGTCCAGACTTTAACCTGAGATGAAGTCAGGAATCAGACAAGCTTAGCAGTTCATTAAAGTTGCAGGCTCAGCTGGGGCCCCTAGTGGCACGACAGGAAGTGTTAGGCTACTGAATTTGCAATTAAATAGGCCCCGAATGAGGGAAATGGTTCACCAGGGTCAATGTCCACTTCCTATACCATGACTGGGACCGGTAAAAGCTAAATCTCCTGTTTTACTTTCAATGCAGCAGACTAAAGTAACCACAAATATATCTACTACTATAATACTGCTATTGCACTACTATTGTGCTACTAATTGTTCTACTAATATACATTTAACTACTATCACTACTACTACTGCTACTACCACTACTCCTAACAATTACTACTACTCCTACCTACTACTACTCCTACCTACTACTACTACTAATACTAATACTAATACTAATACTATTACTACTACACTACTACTACTACTACTACTGCTACTACTACTACTACTACTACTCCTACCTACTACTACTCCTACCTACTACTACTACTACTACTGCTAATACTACTAATGAGATTTACGTACCATGTAAATTTGGTTAAAGTCACTGGGCAGCCATATTGGTTTCTTCTTGCTAGCCACTTCCTGTATGGCCAGGAAGCGTTCTGGTCTCTTGACCAGCAGCTAGCCAATCAGGGGGCACTTCCTTGCCCCTAATCCTGGGAGCTTATATAAGCGGACTCTCCCGCTCAAATTCAATCGTCTCATCAGATTCAGTTCTGAATCATCTCTTCATCTCGTTCGTCTGCACTTCACTTCACTTCACTTCACGGAGAGCTAATCCTGACAGTTTTGAATTGAGCCAGCTGATCCAGCACACCTCAACTAAGCCGGATATCTTCTGTGGACTTCTGTGAATGCTGATTGTTCACGCCTAGGTGCGACCAACACCCACATACGCATTTAACGAAATTTTGCGTTCTACGACGCCAAATTCATCAAGCTAACGAATTTCGTTAGTATACGAAGTAAGCATACCTTTCTGACATTGTACATCTTGATAAGTTAATCATGACCGGTAGAAACGCTCGTACATGTACGGCCTGTGGGCGGTCCGCCCGTGGTCATCATGGCAGAATGGGTCGCTATTGCGAAATTGCCATGCCATCCGGTCATTTTGATTGCTTGTCAGACGATTTAGAGGATGTAAATTTGGGTGATGTCCAGAACGAGAGAGAAGAAGTAAGAGACGATTTACAGGGGGGGACAGAGCAGCCGGTAAATTTGCTAGGTGCCACAAAATCATACAGCAACGTTCTTCAGCAGCAAATTACCGGTCAGTTTAGCCTGCCTCCTCCAATTGACGACGGGCGGGACAGAGTCCCACCCAACAGGTCGTCGGCACCAGTAGTACCAGAAAATCATGTTCCGACAAGTCAGCGTTTTATTGATACACATTCCAAAATGGCGGACGTAAGCCAGTTCGGGGCAGTAGGAGGTTTATTGCCGATGTATGAGGCGTATGTTCCAGCAGAGTACAATCGTCACGAAATGGGATACGCCCGAGAAAACGCCCCTCTTCATCATGAGCCGTACAACCGAGGAAACGGCCCCCCTCGTCTCGAAAGAGAATACGCCCAAGGCGACATACCACAGCGTCAAGAGACTGCATACGCACGAGCGAACAACCCCCCTCGTCAAGCGATGGAATCCGCCCAAGTGAACCCAACCCCCCCACGAGCGAACGGCCCCCCTCTTCTTTTTACGGAGCCCTCAAGAATGAACACTCCTCCTCGTCGTGAGGTTGGCTACGCCCGAGCGAACGGACCTGGTGCGCTCGAGCATAACATTATGTTTCATCGAAGTGACGGAGGTGCTTATGGACAGATGCCAGCTCGCCAGCAATTACCAGGCCACGCTGTACCATTAGATCGGCAAGTGCGTCATGGACTTATGAGTGTAAATGTAAACAATCGTTCAGATGTATGGCCTGGATATCACGGCCAGCATATTGATTATACTGTTGTTGGCACTGAACATGTACCTACAAGATCTGCAGAATCAGCTGTTAATGGTGAGTTCATTGACCTCATTGACTTCGTTAACAGCAGTATATCTGTCTCAGAGACTGATGAATTTAAAACATTTATTGATGAGTGTGGCAATGTAAACTTTAAGTATCAAAGAAATAAGAAAGCTATTACCAGTGCATTTCGATGGTTAGAAGCCTGGGGCTCTTACCAGTTAATTGTTTGCAGGATGTACAGTTACAATGTCTTGCACCATATGATTTCTTACCAAATTTTCATATTATCCCTATTTGCTAAATACAAGTTGCCTTACGTCATAACTTATGACATAAGGCACCGTCAAATATTGGGTAGAAGGAGATCTTTTGAATTTTCTAGACTTAATCAGGAGCTCTTTGTTACAACTTTTGATGCCAATGCCATTCGCAGTGTAAATCGCTGCACCAAGTGTTCTGCAGTTGACCATGCCACAGGTGACTGCCCCTTTCGTGGCACTGGGCAGACTGCAAATCTGCCCCGAGCCAAAAATTCAGATCAATCCAGTGAAATCTGCCTACTCTTCCAGCAAGGGTTATGTAAGCCCAGCAGAAAATGTAGAAGAAAGCATGTCTGTATGGGCTGTGGAGGCAAAGAAGGGTTCAGGGATTGTGAAAAATGCAGTAAATCAAAAAACTAAGCCAGCAAGTTTTTTTACAAAATCCTACTGGCAAAGAATGTTGCCCTTAGTTTATTCTAAACAAGAGGCAGCTAATTTGTTTGAACAACTCTGCAATGGAGTTCGTATAGGTAGGTCAGCTGCAACCATGACTGTATCATCTTCTAATTGGCCTTCTGCATTAGAACATGGTCCTGCAGTGTCAGAAGTCATTTCAAATGATTTAAAGATGGGTAGGCTATACGGTCCTTTTGCCGATCCCCCATATGAACATTTCATTGTATCACCTTTAGGAGCCTTTCTCAAGCGAGATAAGTCCAAAGTTAGAGTAATACATGACCTCTCCTTTCCATCAATGGGTTCAGTAAATGGTGACATAGATCCAGCAGATTATTCGCTTCATTATTCATCAGTAGATGATGCTGCCCGATTTTGTAATGAATTTGAGGGAGCATTTATGGCAAAAATTGACCTTAAAGATGCCTACAAGCATGTGCCTGTCCATCCTAGTGATTGGCATATGCTGGGTTTCCAGTGGGCAATGATTAATGAGCCAGTGTACATTTATTATTCCAAGGTTCTTAACTTTGGTTTAAGGTCTGCTCCTGCCTTATTTGATCAATTTGCGCAGGCATTGCAGGAATTTATGTGGTACAAAGGTGCCACCAAGCGAATAGTTCGTTATGTTGATGATTTTCTAATTGTAGAGGGATCTAAAAGTGAATGTGCCAGGAGTCTTCAGGTTGCTTTAGCTACATCCACAGACTCAGGTTTCACAGTTCAGCATTCAAAGGTCACTCCTCCTGCCAAGGTCATAGAATTTTTAGGCATTATTATAGATTCTCAAATGGGTGAGTTACGTATATCTGAGGATAGAATAGTGGAGGTCAAAGGTATATTGGCTAGTTGGTTAGACAAACGAGTAGGTACAAAGAGGTCATTGTTAAGCCTAATAGGCAAGTTAGCCTTTGCCGCTCGAGTTGTACGGACCGGCAGAGCCTTTCTCGGCAGGCTCATAGCCCTCTCAAAAAAGGCTAAATATTTGCACTACAAAGTGCGTTTGTCCAGGCAAGCAAGAGCGGACATATTATGGTGGCATAAGTGTCTAGTTAGCCACAATGGTACTTGCCTGTACAATGTGGACTGGTCCACAGGCCAGGTTATACATGTCTATACTGATGCCAGTAATATAGGATTTGGTGGCCTATGTAGAGGCGAGTGGTTCGCCCATCTGTATAAGGGACAAAGTGAATCCCTCGCAACAATGTCCATTAACTGGCGAGAACTTCACGCAGCCATTAAAGCAATGGCATCATGGGCCCCAGACCTGGCCGGCGAAAAGATTATTTTTCACATTGATAATATGGCGGTCTGTGGCATTTTAAACAAACTTTATACAGCTGTAGAGGAGCTGATGGAGCTCGTTAGGCATTGGTGCCTACTATTGGAACGTCACAGTCTGTTGGTTGCCATTCTTTACATTTCTACCACAGACAATATCGAAGCCGATCACCTCAGTAGAGACAAGATCGAAAAGTTTTTTGAGGTTACTGGCTTATCTCCAGCTGGCAGAATTTGGCCAGCCACTGTCCCTTATTTCAACTCAGCCATCTAGCTTTATCCTTATTCCTTCATTTTATATTTCAGAGTTGGACCGGCGAGTCCATGACCTTGTGTCTACAGGTCTAGCCTTTAATTCAAGGCGCTCATATTCCACTGCTGTTACAAGGTACATCAGATTTTGTCAAATATATGCTATATATCCTCTAT